>JANZLH020406160.1:0-10108 GCA_026770325.2 Erythroxylum fimbriatum
TCCTAAAACCACTAAACATAAATTCAAAACCAAACCTACTCAATATAAACAGAATATAATTAAAAACCAAACCAAACTCATTCAACATTTATTTTTTAATATAAATACAATAACAAATTAACAAAAAACATAATAAAATTAATACAAAAAATCCTAAAACCACTAAACACAAATTAAAAACCAAACCTATTCAATATAAACACAATATAATTAAAAGTCAAGCTAAACCCATTCAACATTCAACATTTAATTTGAAGAATAAATACAATAACAAATTTCAAAATCAAAACTGAAAATGAAGGGAGGGAGAAGCAACGGACTTACCTCTCGGAGACGATGACCACGAGCGACGGCGGCAAGCAGCACCGGCGGCGTCTTGGAAGCGTCGGCTGAAGGAGATCGATGAAGGAGAGGAAAAAAATGGAAAAGTGCGGTGGAGAGGGAGGAAGGAGAAGAGAGGGAGGTTATATAAAAATCAAAACGATATTTAAATGAAGGGCGCGTATCTGACGTTTTCGCCGACTCCTTTATCGACCGAAAATTCTGTCGGTACATTTCTTGACCAACTTTCACCGACAGAATGCGATTCCGTCGCAAAATTTTTATTCCACAACCAACTTCGGCGACCGATATACTTTTTCGGTCGGTATTTGCAACAGTTTTAAGACCGTCGGTATTTTTCCGTCGCAACATCACATTTTTCTTGTAGTGTTATCATCTTCAAAATATAAAAGAAAATAGATCTAAAGTGTCTAATACTTTAAAAAAATTTAATTTAGTATCAAACTTCTTAAAAATTTTAATTTAATAACTAACCTTAAAAAATCTTACAACTTATGTCAATATATTATTTACTTATGTGATAAATACGTTGATATCCAAGAGGTCTTTTGTAGACATGTCATGTAAGTAAAAAACAGCTTTTTGATCTTAATTATATCAGTTTTAAAAAATTATTCACTAAATTAAAATTTTCAAAAAATGTTTAGCATTTAATTAAAAACTATTAAAAGATTAATCACTATTTAATTTATCATCCCAAAATAATAGTTAAGCAACTAACAAATAAATATGATTATAATGTGACATTAAAAGGAGAGAACAAGTATCCAAGAATAAGAAAAATAAAAAAGGACTTAAATTGCATATAATCAAAAGCATTAAAGTTACCTACCAAAAAAAAAGCATTAAAGTTAATACCGAAATAGTTCAACAGCCAAATGAAACAATTTAAACAGTTAGAAGAGTTAATGAATGAATTGCCTATTATAATATATGATTGTGGCAAGTTCATATATGATAATTATAAAGTAATCATAATAATAAATAAAAGAGAGCAGAGAAAGAGAAGCAAAATTGATTCATAGTGGTCCAATCAAACTACTCATGTTTAAATTCAAGAGGAAACTTTATAAAATTTATTCAAAATAATTTTCCTAATTACAATAATTATATAATTCAAAAACTCGTTCTCTTTCAAGAATGGCTTAACATGTATTATATAATGCACACATGCAATCTTTAACTTTTTAAGGATCTTAACAACTCTCTAATGTATCCATCATTCTTCTCACAACTCATATGTGTCTATCTATACTCAAAACAACCAAAATAATCATTATAAATAAAAAATTAGTTATTACAGCAACTAGTAGCTGTGACATTAGTTGATTGATATATCAACTAATATTGAAACGAACTCTTACTATATCAAATTTTTTATTTTTATAATATATTAGTAGACTAGTCAAAGATATTGCCTAACTAATATGTCAACCAATGTACTAACAAACTCATGATTTTTTTACTAACTTTCAAAAGATATAGATTGATTACAGTTATATATTGGTCGACTAATATACCCAAAATAATTTTTTACACAACATTTTAAGTTCTTTTAAATATCAAAAAATATTTATTTGATAAAAACTTGATTCAAAACTATTTCAAAACTTTTCTAAAAATTAAAAATCTAGAGACTTTTTTAAAGATCAAAATAAATTTTCTCTTGATTATCAAAGAATTTATGCATTATACCCTATATGCAAATGATTAAGCCATGATTGAGCCCTAATTCATTGAAAATATCTAGATAAGCTTATAAGAATCATTATAATGATTTCCTTAAGTCTTGATATGCTTGATTCTTTCTTCTTTTTAGTTCTTCACTTGAATTCCATATGTGATCCACTTTTCTCGTTTGATTGCTCATTTGATTCAATTGGATCCTATGCACAATTGACCATTCCATTGAGATTTATTTCTTACATATTAGCTTACTAATATCACCAAGGATAAAAACAATAGTGGTAACATATTTTATCATCATTAAAACTATGGGTTAGAACTTTGCTTAGTATAACAATCGCCCCCTTTAAATGACAAAATATTTAGTAAAATTATGGAAAATAAATGATATTGAGTAAGCTACCCCTATGCTAAAGTAATAAGTAATGGATGCTTCCCTTTAATTCATACATTATGAAATAATCAAGTTTTAATGTCACTATTCTCCCCTACTTTTTGTCAATATTAAATAGGGTATATAATATATAAATCTATTAGCATCAAAGAGAGAGAAAAATAATTCCCTTCTCTTTATTTTTAAAAACTATTTCATATAGGCAATAAGTATATATAAAGCATTTATAAAATTGAAGAGCAATTCTTATTATTCTTAGTTACCAATTTTAAAGATAAATTTATTTTCTCTTTTAGGTATAGGCAACAATGCTCTATCCCTCTAAAATATGCATACCAAGTTGAAATTCTCAAATATTATTAATATGAAAGTAAGTGGTTACATCCTTTTCTTCTCTAATTGATTTAACAATTAGTCTTTTGATACCAATTACTCTACTTAGCTTATAAGAGGGCTTTTGATGATTTTCTTTTAAAATTATTGGAGATACCATTAATGTTTCTCGTTTGATATCCATAAAGGTAATACCAATTATTGGTATTCATTTAATGTCACTTAATGTTGACCTACAAGGCAAATGAATCAATATGTTCTAGGTACCTACATAAAACTTAGTTCCTTAGATATTATTGTTTAAACCTTTTTCAATTCATATCTTTTTGGAATTACTTAACAACCATTGTTTCAAGATTAATTTCTAAAGATATATCTATATTCACCATAAAAGTGACATCTCATATAAGGTAATGTGAAAGTATATGATATGAATTATATGAGTTTAGCTTATAAAAGTGTGATAGGTCTTAATACAAGATGTGGGCGATATAATTCTCTCTTTTAAATAAATAGGGGGATTAGAAGCTCTCTTTGTACATTGTAAGGTCCTTATATATGAATTAGAAAATGGCATGCCTCTTTGATAGAAATATGACCTATGTTGAATGGAAACATATATCATGCCTCTATACTTATCATAGGACATATAATGAATGTGTGCTTGTTTCATTTGATTTAAAAAGAAGAATATATGAATGATAATGGAGTTGTGAGCTCTTTTAGGATATCCTTGCATAAAAATGATTCATATTTTTACCTTCAATGCTATGACCTTTAAGTTTAGAATGTGACTTATACATAAATGCATAAAATTTTGGGACCTATAGGATGACGGATAAGCATGTGATTTTTTTAATATGATTCTTCAGCCATATGCTCATAAAAATTGTCTTATCCTTGAATGATGTATTTTTATTAGTGAAATCAATTTCATGTTTATTGTTAGAGCTTTTTTCGGCTTTAAGCATGTTATTCAATTTTTCGCTTCCTAAAGTAAGCGTAGACAATAATTCTTTTAGGACTTTGATCTCCTTCTTCAATGTCTCATTCTCATACAAAACCTATCTACTTTATTATTAATAATAACCATACTTTTAGATTTTATCATGATATGTATATCTCTTTTTAATATCTTAATCTCAATCGTGTATACATCTAAGAGTTTTTGAACCTCTTTATATTGCTTCCTTTTCAGACTCATAACCTTTAAACATTCACTAAAATCATCATATAAAAGATCAGTATCATAATCATGATTATTATTAGAAGAATTCGAGAAAAAGGCACCTTGTCATTATTGGTCAAAAACATATACTTGTCAACATATTTTTTAACTTCTCTCTCTAAACTAGCAGTGTCATCTTATTTCACCTTAAGTGATTTCTTTTTATCCTCAATTATTTTTCCCTTTTATTCTTTAATAACTTCTTGAATTTCTCTATGATAAGTTTTATATCATCCTAATCACTATTATGTGGAGGTCTCCTCGTCATCAATTTTCTTATCTTTGGAGACTTTAAACACCATCCCCCTTTTTAATGTAGCCACTTCTTCTTCATATAATTTTATAATGAGATCTCCTCGTCATCAATTTTCTCATCCTTGGAAAATTTAAAGACCACACTATTTTTGTTAGAGCCACTTCCTCTTTATACAATTCATTCACTCATTTCTCACAACGAGGAGTGATCCAACTAGCTCTTCCAATTGTAAGGTGTCAATTATCTAGCTTATTATATGGTTGTAACCTTTGCCTCTAAAATCTTTTGTAAAGACTTACGTAATTTCTCACTAATTTAAAATTAGGATAAATGTTACTAAGACCTTTAAGAGAATGAATGATATAAATGAAGCAAGTATATATTAAAAATTGACTTATTTTTCTCTATATAAAATAGCTTATATAAGCTCATTCTTCTTTCTTTTTTACTTGAGTGATGCTCTCATGTGGGATTTCTAATGTATCTCATGTATAGTTTCACACATAGGTACCCTATCAAATTCATTTATACTAAAAGTATTAAAAAAAATATGCATAACTTTGCTATTTAACACGAGTCTCTTGTTATTATTATTGCTCCTCTCACTTTTATTCCTTGGTACTTTTGTCTCCATTTTATTTACAACTATAGTTCTTATTGTAATATAAGATCATTCTCAGCAAATTCCAACCTTTTGTATAAAAGAAAGTTTTTCATCATAGTTTTTCAATAAATGTAAATGTTACCATCAAAGCAAGGGGTCTACCCAATATCTTGGCTAAATAGTGAATCAAATTGTGTTATAGTGACTTTTTCTTAAATTTTCGTACAAATTTATACGTGACAAGTGAGACCCACTTTGATACTAAGCATTGGTCTTTATACGCCACACAAGGGGAGCACAAATTATGTGCATATCTATAAAGTAATGAATAAATTGCCTATAAAAGAATGATCGTGACAAAATTCACATATGATAATCAAAAAGTAATCACAATAAATAAAAAAAGAGTATGAAAAATAGACAAAGTAAGTTTATAGTGGTTTAACTAAATAACCTTTTGTTTCATCCACTCCCTAAGATCTACTTGGGATATCACTATCTTCTTCCTCCAATTTGTGAAGAGCAACCCTCCACACAATATCTTCTTTGTAACAGATAAAGATGAACACTTACAATCATCTTAATTGCCATTGGTGAAGAGTAACCCTTTATAAATTTTGTATATGCTAATCAACTTCCATAATGACAACAAATATATAAGTCAAAAAATATTTCTTTTGTTTACACTAATGAACAATGACTCGATATGTATCATATAAGGTACATATGTACTCTATAACCTTTTAAGGTCTTCAGAACTCTCTAATATGCCCATCTTTATCTTCACAACTTACATGGAATCTATATATTCTCAATATAACTTAAAATAATAGCTGGACATAAAGCTATTCAATACAATGACTAGTAATACTAGCATTAGTTAACCAATATGGCATATAAGTCAATTAATATGGCATATTAGTTAACCATGTGTCAATTAATATTGATACATTAGTCAAACACTCAAAGCCATTGATCAGCCAATATATGCAATTGGTTGACTAATATGTTGACCAATGTATCAACTAATATACTAACAAAGTTGTGGTACATATTTTTACTAACTTTCAAAAGACATTGGTCAATCACACACATATATTGGTTGGTTAATATGTAGAAAAAATAAGTTTTTCATAAATTTTCAAGTTCTTTCAAAGATCTAAATTTTTTTTATAAAAACTTTATTCAAAACTGTTTCAAAATTTTCTCAAAAGTTTATTTGAAGATCAAGAGGTTTATTTTAAAGATCAAAATAATGTTCCTCTTAAATATGAAATAATTTGTGCATTACACTTCATATACAAATGATCATGTAGAAACTAAGTTCATAGTTCATTGAAATGATTAGTATAATATTATAAAAAGGATTACAATTATTTGCTTACGTCCTAATATGCTTCATTCCTTTTTTTTATTAGTTCTTTACTTGAATTATATATATACTCCATTTTACTCATTTTCTTCATCTATTGATTACTCAATTGATTCAATTAACTACTTTGCTCACTTTACCTTTATATTGATTTTAATTTTTCACATATTTACTTACTTATATTACTCAAGATAAAAAAATTATAGTAACATTTTGTTAGAATTGCTAATAATAATGTTTAATCTCACTTGATTAAACATTACTATTAGCAATTCTAACAAGTTTCATGAATGTGAATATTAACAGTTATATGGGTGCTATAGGCACTTTATGTATAATGAAATACTAGATATTGACAATTTTTATTTTTAATTGAACTATTTGCTAGAAATTAACAACAATAATAACAACAACAATACTCATTAAAAATCTCGTTGAGACGCGAGGTCTAGGAACATCCAGTAGTACGCAACCTTACCCCTAACCAGTAGAGAAGATATTTCCAAATGACTCACATGAATGAAGAAAGGGAAAAAAGGAGTTAAGATTAAGATTAAAGTTAATAAATAAAATAATATTAATAATATGGAAAAAAGAAGTCGCATATACTTTAAATTTTTTATATACTAATTGATTATTATCTTTTGCAACTCAATGTCTTGAATTGACTTAAATGACATTAATTTTCTTAACATATTTTTCTGCAACTCTTAAAACATTTGATAAATTGTTGAATGCATGTAATAATTCAAAATTTACCTAAATGGTATAAATTAACGACTCTTAATCAAGTAATGAATTTGATTTAGATAACATTTAGAAGTTGCAAAATGTTTTTACCCTTAGTTAAACATTATCTCTTAAAATTGACTTGATTTATAATCTTCTTTTGTGCAACTTGAATCTTCAACTTTTTAAATTGAGAATATCCTAAAAAATTAGTTCTATTCTTTGAACTAAGACACCAACCATACACATTGTACTGTACTTATTCTATACCATAATTCCACAAACTAATGAATGTTTAAGTAATTGTCTCAATTGTTATTGTCCCAACTGCATAAATGCATAAGTATTGTATTGCTATTGAATATAACAAGTTAATTAATAATGTGTTGGAAATTTTTAAATAATATTGGACAATAATTAATTAAAATTTTCAGTTTTAATAAATTTAAGGTTAAGCGAATTAAATTTGATCCAACTAAAAGGTAATAAAGTCGCTCAATAAATGATCTAAAATAACAGGATGAAGCCTAACAAAGAAAATGGACCATAATCAGTGTGGATCGGACTTGTATTGGACCTATGATGGGAAAACCTAATATGGAAGCTATATATATAAAGTTAAGGTCTCCTATAACTACTTAAGCAATTTGTGAATGTTTGAATTCTCTAACCCATTACGAGGTTCATGTCTTAAGAAAGTTGCAGGTAGACGTTAACGACACCCCATTGATTAACTTGCGTGAAGGTCATCACGAAAACATATTTGTTTCGGCTTTGAAAAACTCATTGGAAGTCATGGAACCGAAATTAGATATTTTTGCATTTTTATTGTTCATTCTCTTTCACGTTTGATCCTAGATACGTAACTGAGACTCGTGTTACGCACTACATGTAGTATCAGAGCAGTTTTGTGATCAAATGAATGAAAAGAATGGTTTTTAGTTTTTTCCATATGGAATTCGGAGAAAAACCAAACCATTTTTCAATTTTTGTGTATGGTTTGGATGTATTTAGCATTGAAAAATGGGGTTAAAAAAAGCTTCGAAGGTCAAAAAATTGACCCAAAACTTGTTTAAAATTGCTTGTTTTTGATGAGGAGAGAGAAAACGTCAGATGTGTGTGCCGCATACTCCTAACAATGCACTGTTTTGCCCTGAAGGGGTGAGTCTAGCAACACGTGAAAGTACGGGGAGCCGCCACATGGCTGGAGCGTGAGATGCACGTGCCAAAGGCAGTGCCAGAGCACGTTGGGCACGCTTCTACACTGGGCAAGCGCACTCAACTCCCAACTACGGCTGACATCAGTGTACTAACACAATGCTGACGTCATACTGACATCAACACACTAAAGGACAAAAAGAGTCAAAATTTTTAGAATTTCCATAATGGTGTTATTTTGGATCAGTTTTTGGGACTGATAATTCATAAAGTGAGTTTTTAAAAAAAATTCTGGATTTATTACATTAGTAATAAATAAAGTTTATCTCTGAAAAATGAAATTAAGGTTATTAAAGCCACTTTTTAGTAAATTTTCATGCTTTGAACTTGAAATACGTGAGTTACAAACAATGCTAGTATCTCGTATGATGTATTTGGTGTTCGATATTACGCGATGCTCATGTTTATTGAGATTTATCTTGTTTAATGTCTCAATTAAAGTTGATTGATGATGTTTTCAGCACTCGTCTGTGATAATAAAAATGTGCATATGGATTTTGCATTTATTAATGGTGCATTGTCACATATTATATACCCATATAGAATGTCAGGATAACATACAAATGTATTCCTTATGTTTGTGGATTTCTGGGTATTGATGAGAATATAGTTACCACAGTGGCCTTTCAAGTTAATATTTGAATTGTTCTGCTTGCATGTTTGGGGATGTCTTTGGTATTGTGTTTGTTTATTCTGTCCACAAGTACTAACCTTATATAAGATTTTGAGATGTGCATAAAAGCATTAGATGGAGGAAACTATTGCTTGAGTGATCTATTCACCCACATGTGGTAATATTACAAGAGTGAGTGGTGTGCACTTCGATCTATTTTGTATCTGTATATATTATGTATTCAGCCCACACGTATTTCATGACATGTGTGATGAAATTCTCAATACAAATACTATTTATAGCTTTGAGTATCATTGTTATCCTACATTTGTGTTGATCTTTATATTGTTAATGCAACATCCCACTACCATAGGATACATACCCAAACTTTCAGGTACATAACTATGATAATGGTATGTTAGAGCAAAAACAAATCCAACTTACACATGGAATCAATTAACATCATTTAAAAGTCATCAAATTTTAAAACCATTCATTGCATTCATTCACAAAGTTTACATTGTTTCCAATAGACAAATATTCACAAAAACCTCATACAGGTTCTAACAAAAACTGCAAAATAAAAGCTATAACTCTCTGACGTCAGTTGACAGACCTCTGAGCCATAACTTAGTCCAAAGCGTTCTTCTAATCTAGAATAAATACTAGGTCTATTGTCTCATACCTGAAAAATCATGTTGCAACTTTTTTATGAGTTTTGTGAACTCAATGAGTGAACCATCATTGATGATTTCACCGGATTCACATACACAACTCGCATATTTCACAATTATTCATACAGAACATGAATATTTCAAATATTCACACGGTCATAGCACATCATTTAATGAACGCGAATCAGTTCATATATAAACACATACAGATGCATATGAGACTCCACATTCGTTATTTATGTTGTGACTATGTGCTTATCACATATACAAATACTGGCCCATTGGGCTCAGTCAGAAACATATATCACGAAGCATAATTCTACGTGTCAAATCATATATCACAGGGCAAAGCTCTACGTGTAAGCGTTTGATACTAGTCACTTCGGTCACAACGTCTTTATCTAAGCATGCATTTTATGAAATGTATCAATTCAGAATTTACCATATATCACAATCATTTATAAAGCACTGTCGGAATTTCATAATCATCGGACCTAAGTCCGGCATTCAACTTTCATTGAGAATTCACATTTCATACAAAATGATCAAACAAATCAAACAAATCAAATCACTTCTGTTAGAGATCTAGAAGGGGGGGTTGAATAGATCCTTATTCTTTTTGTAATTTTCTACAACAAAATCAGAAGTTAAATTCACAC
>JANZLH020406215.1:0-10102 GCA_026770325.2 Erythroxylum fimbriatum
AAACCCCGAAAATTATTTTGAACGATGATAACCCGAGCAGCATTTTCAAGAGAGTTTTAGTAATTTGATTTCAATCTAGTTATTTTCAATTGTTAATTTTCCCAAAATCCAAAAAATATTCTTTCATACTTTTATTTCCTTAGTTTTAAATCAATCAACAAAACCCCCCCTTTTTAAAGTGCTTTAATTGCATTATTCAACTTAGGCTAGTCTTAGGATTAATTTCTGAAGTGATTCCGTCGAGAGAGACGACCCGAGGTTCAGCTTGCTGCAATCTTGGAACATTTTATTTTGACCGATTTCCAAGGTCGATTTCCAAATCGAACGATAGAGCCGCGATCAGTCCTTATTTGTCAGATATCTTATATTTGACATAAAAGTTTCTTAAACAATACAATCATGATCAACTTGATTAAATTATCTTTTATCTCTTCAACCGTTTTTTATGTTTGGCCTATTAGGTTCCTAAATATGTTGCTAATAGATATAAAGTATAACCTTAAACTATATTTAGGATTAGATAAATTAAATTGCTTTAATTTATCTTTAATTCTCTAATTTAAAATTTTATGTTTGTAGATTAAGATCGGCATATAATAGCACATTATGACCAGACAAATATTATGAATGTCAAAGTGATCTTGATTAATCTTTTCATGTATGATTTTTTGTATAATTATATCCTTTTATCTCATAATGTTTTAATTACATATAGAGTATGGAATTAATGTCCAATTTATTTAAGTATAATCACATTGGTTATCTACTATTAGTAAATAATTCTTATAATGAAAACTTAAAACTATTTTTAAAGGGTCATTATCCCTTGGCCAAGAATTTCTTTAATTAATACTAATTAAGAATAATTATAACATTTTTCTAGTTACTTTAGGGTGATATATATATTGGTCACTCTACTACCTTTATATTGTTCATGCTATATCAAATAACTATCAATTGAGCGACCTTTAACTAAGATACATTATAAATAATATTAAATCATCGCAACCCTATCTGAGATACTCTAAAGATTTCAAGTTGATAAGTGTAAATTACATCATGTTTTAGGGCTTAGTTTGATATGAATTTAATTGTTAATTCAATCGTTTAGTATGTGTTTAGGTTAAAATTGTGTTAGTATGTTAATGATTTTTGTTTTAAGTGTTTTATGGGCTGGTACAAGTTTTTTAGCTTAAGTATTATGTTTTTGAGGTACCTTAATGTGTTTATTAGTATTTCAAGGTTAACATTGATGTTAAAATTATGTTAGTATGTTAATGATTTATGTTTTAAGTGTTTTATGGGCTAGTATAAGTTTTTGAGCTTAAGTATTATGTTTTTGAGGTACCTTCATGTGTTTATTAGTATTTCAAGGTTAACATTGAAGAACGAAGAAGTTCCAGAGACATTCAGGCTGAAACAACAACCTACGATTGTGACAAAAACCCAGGACATGGCCCACGATCATGGCTTGCATGCCATGATTGTGATAGAAGGCTCGGATGTGGCCCACAATCATAGCCTACGTCGGGGCAGATGCGCAGACACTCAAAAAGTCAAGTTTCGAAGAATTTTTAGTACCTTTCGGACCCCAAAAAAACCCTAAGGTTGCTCAAAACATAAACGATATTTAAAGAACAGGACAAAGAGGCAGAGGGAGAGCTTTTGACATCAGCCACCTTGAAGAAACCTTAGAGAGATTTCATCGAGAGATGGAGAAAGAGAAGAAGGAAGAGAGAAGAGGAGAAGAAGCTGACTCGATGTACTTCTCAGATAAGGAGTTTCCCGACATTGCTGCCTCCCATCATCCGTTCAGATTGTATCTCCTATTTATTTTCAATTTTATTACTCTATAGAATTGGAATAACAGTTTCATGATAGATTTTTTGAATGTTGAGGATGTTCTAAACTTACCTTCAGAGTGTTATCTTTGAATTAATGAAATTTGATTGTTTATGTGTTATTGGAATTGTTGTGATTTAATTCTAGAAGTGCATAATTTGATAATAAACTGAGAGGGTGAATCAAATGAAGAATGATTAAATTGGGCTAACGAGAATTAGGTGATTTAATATAACAAGAATTAAATCAAATCGGTAAATTGTGCAAAGAGAGATCTTACATAAGGTTTTAATAGTTTATTAGAGAACTTCAAAACTAATTAGGGTTTTGGATAGGTTGTTAATTGAGATATTGCAACTTTCGTAATCTAATTAGAGTTTATAATTTAGGGTTAATGGTTATAACTCGAGAGAGAGTAATCAACCCTAGGATCGTCTAGAACCAACAATCCGATAATTCATAATCAATTAGGTTAGCGTTAAGGTTAGGTAAAATCTCTTTTCTCTCAATTGATAATTCCCTTAGGTTGATTCTTGAGTGTGTGTAGCAACTGCTTAATTATTAATGTTTTCGTGATTGATTCTTAATTTAATTTGATTGACTGAATTGAATTCTTATTTTAGTTGCGTTATATTTATAATTTCTCCGATTTATTCAGGCCTTAGATTTTAGGATTAGATTATCCCTCCTCGTGGGATCAACACCTTAGGTACTACATTAACGAATCGTGCACTTGCGAATTATCGAGGGTATTATTAAAACTTACGCACATCAAAACCCGATCAAGTTTTTGGCGCCATTATCGGAGAGGCGATTAGTTTAATTCTTTAATTTAAGGCGTTAGTTAGTTTTTATTTTTATTTTCATTTCTTTCTATTTCTGAATCTATGCTCTTGTATGAACGCAAGAGTCACGAGAAGTTCGAGTTGTGCAACTACAGTTTAGGCACTCGGTCACAACAAAGTAACAAATGAAAAGTTAGTCTCATGTGCACTGCATAAGCATGCAATAAATGATTATAATGTGTGGAATGTAAAATGTGAAACGATGAATCAAGTGTATGTGATTTAATATGATTATGAATAAAATGATGTGAATTATGTGTTTTGTGACTGAGTGAGCCATCGATGATGGTCACTTATTAAGTTCACAAAACTCACCTAAAATTTGCAAATATTTTTCAAGATCAGAAGAATACCCCTTTAGGCAAACGAGAGTATCCCTACAGTATACAAGTGAGGCATAGAGTTCGGGATCAGTTCGCGTCTGCATTGTATTTCTTTATTTTCGTACTGAATTGTATTTTTCGCAAATTTTGTATGAAGGAATGTATTCTGAAATTGTTGTACAATGTGTATGTGAATTTAATCATGTTTTATTGACTTCATGACTGTGAGTGTTTTGTTTCTAAAATGGACCCTAATGATTAACGAAATTCTGATGATTTGAAAAATGTTTATAGAATAAAGTGGGCCCTAATTGGTTACAGATTTTCGCATATTATGTTTGTGGTTTAAAAAAATTGTACTAAGTTTTGACTGATTGAGTGTTCTAGCATGTCGTCCTTATGGAGCACGAACTCGGATATCACGCAAGATGTCGGGTACGTGTCTTGTGGGAGTGGGGTGCTACATAAGTAGTATCAGAGCCCAGAATTAGTATCTTATATGGGCATTTTCTGAAATATGTGTCAAGTCACATATTAGTCATGTCATAGCAGACAGTAGCAACTGATCCATAGCCTGAGTTGCATGTGTATGAGTCACACGCATGAGCATGAGAAGAGTGATGCTCTTCTAGAATATAAGAAAATGAATGTTTGTGGATATCTAGAAATGAGAAATAGTATATGGTTCGATATGATAGATAGAGATTCACTATATTTGTATTGGTGGATGTATTATTGAATATGACACCAAGATTGTACTGTGGTGACATATCCCCAAAAGTGATATAAATGTGAATGTATTGTCATGAATTGTTTGAGGAAAATAGGGATATGAGTAGAAATGAGGAGACTAAAGTGTATAAGTAGAATGTAATGAAATTATAAATTTGTTATGATCATAAGAGGATGAATTTGGAACCGAAATGGTTATGTGAGTATCGTGCTAAGAGTTTATAATTCAATATAAGAAGACATTAGGAGAATTGAGACCAGAATTCATAATGATTATGCATCAGTAATTCTGAATTGATTGAGGACATATATATATGGGAAAAGAAATAGACATAATTGACTTTACAAGAGATAAGTGATATGTAGTAAGGAGAAAGTTAGAAATGCATATAAGATAGGATTTTAGGCAATAATGAGAAAGAGGTAAGCGAAAGCCCCCAAAGTTAAGTTAGATTGTTATCATGAGTAGATATTTGATAATGGGATTATTATAACAAGTGAGAATATTGGGCACGTATGTATTAGATGTGTGGGATAATATAGGAAGTAATCTAAGACTTATTGAATATTGTTAGTCATAATTCTCATAGTTCAAAGTCTAAGATGAATTAGAGTAATGCATGAAAGTGCTAATAGTGATCCATAGAGGATAGATTGAGTTTATTAATGATGTTAGTATGGGTGATGAATTTTGTGAAAAAGAAGAAGGGCACGATCATGGCACAGTCCCTACGATTGAGGACAAATATAAAAGAATAATTGTTGTCCTGAATCAAATGAGATTAAAGTATCATGAATATAAGTTCTTAATTGGTAAATTGTCTTAAAAGACATCTCTGGAAAAGATGGAATGATCTTGATGATATATACCAAGGTATTAGAGTAAATGAATTGCTTAATACTTTACTGAGCCTTATTATAAAGGATGTTCTGATCATATAAGTTATGGCATAAATTGATCTTATTAAGATATTATGAAAAGTTGAAATTGACCTTCTTGAGGTACTAAGAATGACTGATAAGTAATCATGGAAAATAGGTGATTGATAAAGATTTCATGACCAGTATCGAGGATAGTACCAAGAAATCTTCTTTCAAAGAAGAATTTCACCGAATTAGGTTAAGCAGATCAGATAGTTTATTTTAAGAATGATCAATGAAAGAACAAATTAGAAATGAGTCTGTAATGAATCAAAAGTGAATATTGGAGTCCTAATCCTAACGGAGACACAAGCATAAGATGTAGAATATGTTACCGAGGGTGTATGCATTCAGTTTGATGTAAGGTATCCAATTACACGAGTGGATTCATGAATTGAGGAGATACAAATTGGATCTAATGAATGTGTCTTCAACACAGAACGTGAAGATTTAAAATAAATTGAAATGAGTGGAGAAACTGGTATGAATGAGCAGACATTAGAATAAGTCAATGTGAAATCTGAGGAAATCTAAAGAATGAAGAGAATTATTCGAGAAAGATAAGTCAACTGGGAAATTGAAAATAACATGAGATAATATTACCTCATCGAGGAACTAGTGAATTAAGGAATTGTGAGAACTAATCAAGGGCATATGGAGTTTTGGCAATATTTGTTGGAGGTAACAATACACCGATAGTATTATGGTATTGAAGATTAAAGTGATCCAAGTAAAATTGTAGATCATAGATGGTATTTTGAATGTATTCGAAAAAGTGAGATGAATATTTTGAATACTTGGGGAAAACTTACATATCATGAAGGTAGAAACAATTGCATGCCAAGTTCAATGAGAGTGAATCTTAGCTTTATCAAATAAAATGTTGGGTCGTATAGTATCGGATCACAGCGTATAGGGAGACCCAAGGAAAGTAGAGGTAAGGTTCATGAGAGAAACTTCAAGGAAAATATATGTTATCTGAAGTTTTCTAGAATTTGCTGGAAATTGGACACTACTAAAAGCGTACAGTGAAACATTTTGGATCTATATATAAATATACATATCATTAAAATTTGAGGTAATTATGGAGTTTGAAAGAACTAAATATAAGGCTAAGACAATGAATAGAGTTACTGAAAGATTTTGATTAGGCAAATGAGTATTTCCCAGTAAAGCTAGTGTTGTAATCTGATACATTGAACAGACAATTCTATAACGAAATAGTACAAATTCATATTTGAGGTCACCAAACCTAGTGCAATAAAGAGCATAGAATGTCGAGTTAAATTTTAGGCAATTCAAAGTACTATTAGCTATTGAAATTTAAGATCAGTTTTATGTGAAAGGATTAACAAAGCCCAAAAGCTGAGGATTCAGGATTGTGATTCTTATAGAGGAATTGAAAATGAATCTGAATTTTTAAGTTTGAATTGGAAGTAAGTGTACCCGATAAAGATGATTTAGCAAAGAGATTATTAAAGAAAGCACAAGTAACAACTTAAGCTAGACATCCTAGTAGGAATACGCCGAAATAGTGCTTAACTGCTAAGGATGTAGAAACAAGTGACTGAATGTTTGAATTGCCAACAGTCCTAACTATTGGAGATATGCTTAAAAACTTATATTTTGGAGTTCATAGGATCGGGAGGTTAATATACGGTTTTAATTTAATTTAATCATATTAATCATTATCATAGTGATATCATTAGAATACTGTATGAGGCGTTATACAACAAAAAGAGTCGTTCACCCTTACATTGAAATGACGAGGGCCTAAAATGGTTGAAGGCCATAATTGAATCGAGATACTATTGATCATTGAAATTGATCTGCTTTAGAAATTCAGTGATTCAAGAAAGATAATTGAGTTAGGTGAATCAACATCGAAATTATTAAGAGCATAGGACCAGTAACTTATGAGTTGTATTATCAACAAAGATATCTCATATTTATAATGTGTGATATGGGAGTATGCTAAGAAATATAGATATGATCTGACAAAGATATATTATCGGCACACAAAGTGAAAATATTGAGTAATATGAATTATATTAGGGAAAAAGTTAAGATAGTGTGATAGCTAAATAAGTGATTGAAAGATCGAGTGATTCCATTGACTATAGTCAAGTGGAGGAAAATATTGGAGTGATGACAGTTAAATGGGAAACAGAGAAGTAGAGGAGGAAACAATACCCCTACCTTATGATCAATTAGATAAGAATTTCGAGGACGAAATTTATTAAGGAAGGGAGAAATGTAACATCCCGTTCCCATATCAAGGGTCAGAACCCTAAAATACGGTACATGTGAGATCAATGAGAAATTAAGAAAAATGCATTTTCATGCTCAAGCATAATGTCAGCATACACATATGTGAATTTGAATTTTTGCACACATTATAATGATTGTACATGCATTCATTGACATTCCGGGTATAATTGAATTGTAATGTGATATTATTGATAATTGTGGTTTGTTTGTATTGAAAATTGGTTTGGAGAGTGTACTTGTTGATTTAAAATTTTTGGAAAATTTCTAAAAATTTGGGGTAAATTTAGACTAGAAAAAATGCCAATGGCAAGACAAATGATAAATGGCAGTAGAATTAATTGTCAAATAGCAATGGTAATTTTGATAAATGACTTTGGGATTTATTAACAAGTGTCAATGAAAATTGGAAGACAATTAAAATAGAAATTGAATTAAAGTTATAAGAATTGGACATGTGGCAAGTGACATGTGTCAATTGCCAAACAATGCCTTAAGTCCACTAATCCTTAAATTTTAAAGACACCCCTTTTTGGTTTTGTCTCCCACGATACTTTAAGTTAAAAGAAGTTTAGGGTTTTGTTTTTGGCTCTCTCCATCTTCCTCTTCGTGGCTTCTTTTCTCTTCTTCTTCTTGATTTTTATTCTTCAAATCTACACCCACGTTGAACCTCTCATCTTTCAATTTCTACTTCCTTCATGTTGTCTTTTTCATTACCTCAAGAAAACCTAAACCTTCCAACCTCCATGATGATTTACGTGGGATGCATCGAAAATTAGGGATTCTTGGTGATCTTGAACAGTTTGAAGAATTGGAAGCTAAACCAAGTAAGTTATGATTTAAATGTCATGGGTATGCTTAAATGAATCAAGATTGATGAGAAAATTGAGATTTGATGACTTGATATGCAATGCTTAATTATGTGTCGTGGGTGATGAAAATTTTAAGTAAATGTCTTGTTTTTGGATATGTATGATGAGTAATAATTTATAAATTATTATAGAGATGTTTTGGAAGTTGGATGATCCATGTAATGTGTTTGGATGAGTGAATTAAATTGATGAATGAATGAACATGTGGATTTTCTATTTTTGGGTTAATGATCAAATATAGATCATGAATGGGTTTGTAAATGTTATTGAGTTGAAATGGAGTTGATAATAGAGAGTAAATGAATTAGAAAAGGGTGATCTTTGTACAAGTTATGTTAGGTGTAAAATCTGGAAAATTGGAAGATGATTAACTGAAAAATTGTTCACTGAGTATGCTTTAATCTTTTAGCCATAACTTTTTCTCTAGTTATCCAAATGAGATAATTCTTGATTTTGATTAAACTACAGACATATGGCTTTATGAAGAAGTCGAATTCAAATTCTATTTAGAAGAGTCTCGAAATTTGACCTGAAGTGGAAAAATTGGGTACGCCCTGTGAAAATTCGTCGCGGCAAACTCCTCGCTTCGCCGTGGTGAATTGAAGGATTTAGCTAGGATTTCTTTCAGATAAAGTTCGTCGCGGCCAACTCTAGGCTTCACCGCAGCAAACTTGTGAACATTTCACGAGAATTCCTCTCTGGAGAAGTTTGTCGCGGTGAAATCCTGCACTGAATATGTATCAGTATTTTGGGCATTTCTTCTTCCGTAGTTATTCAAATGGACTAATTTTTGATTTTAAGTAAACTAAAGACATAGGGATACAACTTATATGAAGAAACATAATTTCAATTCAGTCTGTAAGACTTTCAATTTCTAGATGGAAATTGAGTATAGGATACTGTTTCAGAATAAAAGCAGTCCAAAAATATTTAGAGTGTAACTTTTAGATTACTGAACCAAATTAAATGATTTTTGTGTCATTAGAAACTTAAGACCATGGGAAACACTTTCCTAGAAGAAAGTGTTACCAAATTACTTCATTTTCCTAGTCAGAATGTTTATGAAAAATATACCTAAAGGTTTAGAATTTTGGGAGATGTTATAAGAAGAAATGACAGTTTGGATAATGTTTGATCTTTTAATGTTGGAATAACATTAGTGAATGAATTGTTAGTGTTAATGTACCAAAGACGTGTATAATGGAAATGAAGAGGTTCATATCATTGTAGTTGTGATTCAAAGGAAATGAGTAATGGGTATTAAATAAAAGTGAATGAGATTTGGTTACCGCAAGAGCTAATAATGCTAGAAATGAAATGATGAGTAATTGAATTATGAATTTTGATTCTAATAGTTTTATTGAGGTATAAACCTAAGTACGAATTATACTTAGGTGAATTTTGAAATATGATTGATAATGTGATGAGAATAATGGAAAGATACCCGGGATTGTCATTGAGCACGCATTGTACATATTCCATACTTGTGCATAAACGAATACTTATAATTGTGCAATTATTAATATGTGTACAACGTGCGTATTACATAATTGTGACGTGCAGGTTAAATGTTCGCATTTAGACGTTTCCAGATCATGGAAGCTAATGCTAATCTGGAGTACACTGTGAGTAGACCTAGATGATCTCATTTCAATGTTTGTTTTGTTTGAATTTTTATATTAATTGACTATTGAATGATTAAATGAATGTGTCTTGATTGTTGATTTCGGACAATGAAGGTCCGATGATTGTGATGTTTGATTTGGATATTAAAGTGCTACTTGTATGTGAATGAGATGAAATAAGTATACATAATATGATTGTTATATGCCGGACCACGGTCTGATGATAAATGTGTTTTGAATGTGCATTTGCATTTAAATGAAAGTGTGATTCTCAACTTTAATGTTGAATGCCGGACTAACGTCCAATAGTATGTGAATGTGAGTGAATGAGAATATGCAATTGTAATTGATGCATTTCATTTCATGGATGCATGAAATATAATGGCAGTTGTGACCAGAGGAGCTACCGATCAGAGCTTAAAGCTCAAAGTGTGAAAAAGAGCTTCGAGCTCAAAAGTGATTAAGAGCCTAAGGCTCACTATATAAAATGAGCCCTGTATCCCCATCGGATAAGGGACAGTTAGTAATAAGCCCAGTATCCAATGGATATGGGGCAGTTTAGGCACTCGATCATAACAAAATAATAAAAACAAAATAACTTTAATCTTTTCTTATGTCTATCAAATGTGCTTGATAGTTATTATGAGTGACCCAGAGGTGATTATTTTGGTCAA
>JANZLH020406230.1:0-10101 GCA_026770325.2 Erythroxylum fimbriatum
TTTCATGCTCAACTTCCATCCAAAAATTGAAACTCTTAGAGACTAAATTAAAACTCAACTTCATCAGATAATTTGTATCCCTATTTCTCTAGTTTAATTCAAATAAAAAATCATCTCATTTCGATAACTAGAGAAAGAGTTATGGCAAAAACACCGAAGCATGTTCAATGTGACATTTTTTCAACTTTTAACTTCCAACATTTCTTATATAATAATTCTAACTTCCCAAAACAATTTGGGGTCCAACAGTATTTCCTATATTTGTCATCGATGATCAACATAAGGTATCGATTCTCTCCTGCTGTGGACACTTGAGCTGGCCCCCAGAGATCACTATGAGCATATTCCATGATCTCTTTAGCCCTCTGTGCTCCTTTTTTGAAACTAGATCTGTTATGCTTTCCTAGCACACATGATTCACAGAACTCCAACTTCTTCAAATCTTGTTCTGGAATCAGTCTTTACTTTGAGAGATGGAACAGACTCTTGTTCCCTGCATGGCCCAACCTTGAGTGCCATTATTTAGTTGAGTCAGGTTTTCTATTTTTTGTAAGTTAGTTCACTTCGGTAGTGCCTATTACATAATATAGCCCACCTCTTTAAACTCCTCTGATGATAACTCTACCATCCTTTAGGATTTTTCTAAGTCCATCTTTAGATCTAATCTGAAATCCTTGTTTGTCAAACATGCTTTCAGAAATTAGATTCCTCTTTACTTCAGGCATAAATCTGACATTGGTTAGGGTTTTCTTCTTTCCATAAAAAATGTTGATAGAGACATTCCCTATTCCTTCGATCTTTTGCTGCCTAAAATCTGCCATTTTTACTTTGGCAGAGACTAGTTCAAATGTTGTAAACCAGTCTCTGTGAGGAGTTACATGTATAGTGCATCCAGAGTCGAAAATCCATTCTCTACTGAGATCTTCACTCTCTTCAGTGACTACTGATATCTCATCACCACTAGAGTCTTCTAGTTTCTCTACATTCCCAGTATCTCCACTTCGTGCTGCTTTATCTTTTTCTTCTTTCTGCAGTCTCTTGCAAAATGTCCCTCCTTATCACAGTAGAAACGCTTCTTACCTTGACCCTTTTTCTTCTTTTCATCACCTTCTTTGGTGTGCTTATCCTTGCCACTTCCCTTTTGCCAATTCCCTTTCTTGCTATTCCTTTTCTGTGACTTCTTGCCATGATTTTTTTCTTTGAACATTACTTTTGCTTCCTTCTTGAATGGATTAATATCCACTATTTCTTCCATTAGTGAATCCAGCACCCTTTTAACAGTGACGGATTCTCCACTAGCGTGCTTGATCACCTTCTTGAAAGCATTAAATTCTGAGGGTAAAGCCTTTAGAATGACTACGGCTTGATGTTCTTCCAAGATCCTTTCACCTGTAGCTTCTAAATCTTGCACCAACTTAAAGAAATAGTCTAGATTATCATCAAGAGAAACATAAGTGTTCATCTTATAGTTAGCAAGATTATGAAAAAGAGTCATCTTATTAGGAAGACATCTTTTAGCATAAAAGTCATCAAGTTTTAGTCACAGTTTCTGTGCAGTATTAAAGTTCTCCATTTTCCTTATCACTACTGGTGATAAGTGAAGCATTAACTTGCAATGTGCAAGTTTTTACATCTTGAGTCTCTTGATAGGATCAATTTCTACATCATACTGATCTTCGATAGCTCTATAACATTCATAAGACTCAAGCAAGGCTTACATATGAAGTTTCCAGATGGTGAAGTCTTCCTTACCAGTGAAGACATCCATTTCTTTTTCTACCATTTTAAATGTAGTTTAAAGAAACAAGAGGGGAAATATTCTTACAGAAATTCTTGATGAACCTTGATGCTTTGAGTAGCCAAGAATTGCCCAGGAAGTTGTAGATTAGCTCTAATACCACTGATGTTAGGTTCTCTGTATTATACTGTTATCTTTTACAACAAAGACTGATAAAGATGGTTTGATTTTGCAGGAAGTGATGTAGCAAAAAAGTAAAGAACACAGAAATTTTTACTTAGTTCGATAGGTTAAATGCTATCTATATCCAAGGATCTCACGCTTGTGGTTCTACTAGTATTAAGAAAAGAGTAAGTTTACAAAAGATTGAGTGTTTTTTAAAACACTTGCAAGAGGTCTTTTAACACTCTCCAATACCCTCATATAAGTACTCTAGTAACTCTTAAACATTCACTATATTTCTATCACTCTCAGACTATTGATCATAATGTAGTGTTCTGTGAATTTTCTATATATGTGACTGATGCTTGGGTCTGTCTTATATAGAAATTGGTGGCAGTGCATTCGGTTATATCTCCATAAATCAAGTATGAGTCATGTGCCCTCCACATGTTCAACTTATGCATTATATTCTGCGTTTTGAATGTGTTGAATATGACTGCATTTTTGTTGATAAAGCTTCTGACTTATTCTTCTTATGTGAGTGTCACATGTCTTTCAGTTAGGCATAGTTTTGGGATATTTGTGCTATACTACTGTCTTTTAAACAAAAGTTGATAAAGATTTGTTAATACTTGTAGATATAACGAAGTGCAGAAAAGTAAAGAACACCAATCTTTTTACTTGGTTCAATAGCCTCAATGCTATCTACATCCAAGGTTTCCACTTTCAGTGGTTTCAACTAGTACGGAAGAAGATGAAACAAAGTTTACAGAGTTTGAGTGATTGTTTAGAATCACTTGCAAGAGTCTCCAACTCTCCTAGTACTCTCTCTAGCACACTCTCAAACTTTTTCCACTCTTAATCTCACACTCTCAGATATTGAATACCTTGAAAAATGAAAATACAATGTCTGTGTATATCTTATGTTTGATGCTTGAATTGTTTCTTTTATAGACAGAGGATGGAGTTGCTCTTCGGATGAGTATGCATAGGCCAGACGAATGTTATGTGCCCCCCACGTGTGTTATTAATGAGTCATCCTCTGCTATGTGTTTTGTATATCGTCTGATATTAGTAATACGTAGTATTTACGTCTTAAGCGTCTGACTTGTGCTTTGACGTGTGTCTCGTGTGGGTTCGTCTGAAGCTAACTCATTCGTCTCTGTCTGATAGAACCATCGAGAACTTTTCTTTCTTCGTCTCCTTCAAACATTTTACATACATTCACCTTCTGTCTTCAATTTTCTCCTGTTTTTGTTGATTATGAGTGTAGTTTGGTGGAGTATAAGTGATTTCCATCACATTATTTCTTCCTACTCCATCAATCTTCACTTTGATAAAAAATTCGAGAGTGATTTGTGCATCTAAAACCCTAATTTTTCACCACATTAGTGAGATCTTATGGATCTGCCTTTGGAATCAAGCGGCTTCTCTAATTTGTAAGTAGTCCCTGCAAAAAATAAATTTCTTTTGAGTTAGTATTTTTTGTCCCGAAGTCCGAAGGATTTTGCTCACCTTTGATTTTCTCTAGGTTGAAGAAGTCTTGTGCTATTTTATCCCTCACAAAGTGGAGTCGAACATCAACATGCTTGGACCTCTTATGCAAGACCAGGTCTTTACTTAGGTATAGTGCACTTTGACTGTCGGTTTATATTATTGCTATAGCTAGGTTAGCTTGGATTTCTCTTAGAATGCCTGATAGACATGTTAATTCCTTTACCCCTTCTGTAATTGCATAAAACTCTGCTTCTGTTGTTAAGAGTGATACAACTGATTATTGTCATACCTTCCAACTGATTGTGTTTCCTTCTAGTGTAAAGTAGTATGCAGAAATTGATTTTCTTGTGACTTTATTTGCTGCGTAGTCTGCATCTACATATCCACGTAGACTTAGACTGTTGATTTTAGCTAGCTTTGCCTTAGTGAAACACAATCCATAGATTAGGGTTCCATCAAGGTATCTGAAGACATTCTTCAGTCCTTGCCAGTGTTCAAAGCCAAGATTGGACATGAACTTGCTTAGAATGGTAATAGCATGAGCAAGATCAGGTCTGGTACAGAGCATCATATACATGATGCTACCTAATCCAACATCATAGGGGTATTTTAAAATAGCCTTCTTTTCTTCTTCAATTTGGGGGGTCTTATCAGCAACCATCTGAAGATGTGAACTTATAGGAATAGAAGTAGGTTTTGCTAATTCCATGTTGAACTGAATTAGTACCTTTCGGGTGTAGCTTTGTTGAGTCAACCATAGTTTTCCTTCCCTCCTATTCCTCGTAATTTGCATCCCTGGTAACTTCTGAGCTTCTCTCAATTCTTTCATCTCAAAGTGTTTGCTCAGAGTATTCTTTACTTCAATTATTCTGCCTAGCTCTTTTCCAGCAATAATCAACTCATCTACATAGACTAGCATGAAGATGGCTTCTGTCCCTTCTAAGTTCTTAAAGTATAAGCAGTAATCATAGGCACTTCTTACAAAGTTTATCTTACTAGCTATTTCGTGGAACTTCTTATTCCACTGTCTAGGTGCTCGCTTCAGCCCAAATACGGACTTCTGAAGCAGGCATACATAATCAAACTTGTCTTTATCTACAAAACCAACTAGTTATTTCATGTAGATAGTCTCCTCTAGCTTTCCATATAGGAAGGTTGTCTTGACATCCATTTGATGGATTTTCCAGTCATAGACAGTAGCTAACACTAGAATGAGTCTGATTGTCTTAAATTTGACTACTGGTGAGACTATTTCTTTGTAATCATCTCCTTCTTTCTGCTTATACCCTTTAGTTACAAGTGTTGCCTTTTAGATTCTTGGTTCAGCTTTTGCTATTCCTTCTTTTAGCTTAAATAACCATCTGTTCTCTATCAATTTGACTTTAGGAGATCTAGGCACTAAAGTCCAAGTCATATTCTTCATTAGAGAAGAATACTCCTTTTTACAAGCCTCCTTCCACTGTTTAGCATCACTTCTAGTCATGGCTTCTTCAAAAGTTTCAGGAGCCTTCCATTTAATACCTTCAGCCACAAGATAAGCATATTCAACCAAGTTTGAGTCAATGTACCTCCTATTAGGGATTCTCTGTCTTAGTTGCCTATCCCTTGTGAGTTGATAGTCTTGTATGCTTCCTTGTTCATTAGCTGAAGTTGTTTGTGGGGTTTCTTCTTCACCCACACCTTCAGTATCTTCTCTCCTTTAATCATAATGTGTTGAGCCTTATGTAGGCTCCACATCAATAGGTTGTGGAGTATCGCCTTCTTTAGTTTCTGGTGGCACATAGAAATAGACTGATTGGTTCAATGACTATAAGTTCTCCTGAATTTCCCTTTGATAGTCTGAATTTGAGGGATTCTTGTTTAGCAGAGGGAATTCATCTTCCTTGAAGATGACATCTCTGCTTATGATAGTTTTATAGCCTCCCTTTTGGAGTAGTAGGATCTTGTATCTCTTAACCCCCTCTGGATAGCCTAGGAAAACTCCCTTGATTACTCTAGGTTCCAATTTTTCCTCTTTTTGATGTGCATAGGCTGCACATCCGAAAGTCCTAAGGTGGGTGAGTTTAGGTTTCTTACTATTCCAAATTTCCTGTGGAGTCTTGTAATCATTAGCAGAGGTTGGGAGCCTATTAACTATATGGGCTGCTGTCCTAATTGCTTTTCCCCATAGAGAGTGTGAGCAATCCAAAGAGAGAAGCATGCACCTTGTCTTTTCTAGGAGAGTCCTATTGAGTCTTTTAGCTACACCATTCTGCTGAGGCGTAGCTCTTACTGTTCTGTGTCTTAGGATTTTTTTCATGCTGCAATATTCCTCAAATTCTTTATTGCAGTATTATAATCCATTGTCAGTCCTTAGACACCTTAACTTCTTCCTAGTCTGATTTTCCATAATTGTATGCCATCTTATGAAATTTTCTAGTGCTTCATCCTTTCTCTTCATCAGATATACCCAACACTTCCTAGATCTGTCATCAACAATGGACATGAAGTATAAGTTCCCTCCTACTGTAGGTACTTAAGCTGGCCCCCAAAGATCACTATAAGCATACTCCATGATCTCTGCAGCCCTCTAAGGTCCCTTCTGGAAACTGGATTTGTGACACTTTCCAAGCACACATGATTCACAGAAGTCCAAATTCTGTAGGTTTTAATCAGGGATTAATCCTTGTTTAGAAAGGTGAAACAAACTTTTGTTCCTTGCATGACCTAACCTTGCATGCCATTGCTTGGTTGGTTCATCATTACCCTTCTCAGTAACTTGATTAATTTTAGTTGAGCCTATAACATAGTACAGCCCACCTCTTTCAATTCCTCTAATAATGACTTTGTCATCCTTTAGAATTTCTCTGAGTCCATCTTTTGATCTGAACTGAAACCCTTGCTTATCAAACAAACTTTCAAAAATCAGATTTCTCCTTATTCTAGGCACAAATCTGATATTACTAAGGTTTCTCCTCTTTCCATCAAACATGTTGATGGAAAAACTTCCAATCCCCTCTATCCTTTGCTGCCCAAAATCTGTCATTTTGACCTTGACAGCGACTGGCTCAAATGTAGTGAACCAGTCTCTATGTGGTGTCACATGCATTGTACACTCTGAGTCAAAAATCCATTCCCTACTCAAGTCTCCACTGTCTTTAGTGACAGCCTCATCACCATTTAAGTCTTCTGGTTTTTCCACATTCCCTGCATCTCCACTTTCTACAGCCTTATCCCTCTTCTTCTTTCTGCAATCCCTTACAAAATGTCCCTCCTTGTCACAGTAAAAGCACCTTTTTTCTTTTCCCTTTTTCTTGTTTTCTTCTCCTTCCTTGGTGTGTTTTTCCTTCCTACTTCCCTTCTGCCACTTTCCTTTCTTGCTATTTGTCTTATGAGATTTCTTCTCATGATTGTTCTCTACAAACATTACTTCTACCTCTTTCTTGAATGGATTTACATCCACTATTTCTTCTATCATAGAGTCTAATACCGTCTTAACCGTGAGGGATTCTCCACTAGCATGTTTAATTACCTTCTTAAATGCATTAAATTCAGAAGGTAAAGCCTTTAAAATTACTACAACCTGATGCTCCTCAGAAATTTTCTCATCTGTAGCTTCTAAATCTTGAACTAGCTTAAAGAAATAGTCTAAGTTGTCATCCAATGAAACAGAAGTATTTATCTTGTAGTTAGCAAGATTTTGGAGAAGTTTCATCTTATTAGGAAGATACTTCTTTGCAAAAAGTTCATCAAGTTTGATCCAAAGTTTATGTGCAGTATTACAATTCTACACTTTCTAATCACTGTTGGTGATAAGTGAAGTATTAACTTGCAATGTGCAAGTTTTTGCATTTTAAGCTTCTTTACTGGATTAGTCTCAAGATCATGCTGATCTTCTATAGCTTCCATAACAATCATATGATTCAAGAAGAGTTTGCACCTGGAGTTTCCAGATGGTAAAGTCTTCTTTTCCAGTAAATACATCCATTTCTTTGCCTACCATTGTAATTGTAGATTAAAGAAACAAAAGACTTTTACTTACTGCCAAATCTTGATGATTCTTTGATGCTTGGAGTGACCAAGAAATGCCTCAGGAGGTTTCCAAAAGCTCTGATACCTCTTCCATTGGGATATTTGTGCTATACTGTTGTCTTTTAAACAAAAGTTGATAAAGATTTGTTAATACTTGTAGATATAACGAAGTGCAGAAAAGTAAAGAACATCAATCTTTTTACTTGGTTCGATAGACTCAACGCTATCTGCATCCAAGGTTCCCACTTTCAGTGGTTTCAACTAGTATGGAAGAAGGTGAAACAAAGTTTACAGAGTTTGAGTGATTGTTCATAATCACTTGCAAGAGTCTCTAACTCTCCTAGTACTCACTGGTAAGTACTCTAGCACACTCTCAAACTTTTTCCACTCTTAATCTTACACTCTCAGATATTGAATACCTTGAAAAATGAAAATACAATGTCTGTGTATATCTTATGTCTGATACTTGAATTGTTTCTTTTATAGACAGAGAATGGAATTGTTCTTCGGATGAGTTTGCATGGACCAGACGAATGCCATGTGCCCCCCACGTGTGTTATTAATGAGTCATCCTTTGTTGTGTGTTTTGTATATCATCTGATATTAGTAATACGACAATGTTTAGGTCTTAAGCGTCTGACTTGTGCTTGACGTGTGTCTCACGTGGGTTCGTCTGAAGCTATCTCATTCGTTTGAAGCTAACTCATTCGTCTCTGTCTGATAGAACCATCGAGAACTTTTTTTTCTTCGTCTCCTTCAAACATCTTACACACATTCACCTTCTGTCTTCAATTTTCTCCTATTTTTGTTGATTCTGAGTATAGTTTGGTGGAGTATAAGTGATTTCCATCACTCATAGCTTTACTATTTTGTTCATACATTCGAGAGTCATCTCTCTTTCTTCTTCGAGAGCTTTAGATACACCTTCTTCACATTTGTCTTTCTTCTATTGTATCTTTGTTGAAGAGTAATGGAAAATCTGGTGAATATCACCACACTGACGATTAACAAAGTAGCATTTGCATGATTATTGCTTACCTTTATAGTTATAATGCAGTAAAACCACCAAGGAAGGTCTCCTAATGGAATATGGAGTGAAGTGCAGCAGACAGTGTCAAGAACGGGACTTGTATGCTAGTAATCGATCCAAAGTGAATAGTTCAACTTAAATAGAAATAGTTCTTAAGACCTACCAACCAGATAAAGAAAATTGGATGCGCTTTAACCTTCAAAAGCATACCTTGCAATTGGATTTGGGGCATTGTCAGAATAGCACTTAAAGAGAGGATCGAATTCCTGACGAACTTGGACGAGGTTATAGGTCCACACTGCAATAACCTCTCCAGGCATTTTAAGCGCGCGATTAACAAGAGAATAGAAGTTTTCAACCATGACCAGATCAACAGAATTTTCCGAGTAATCAACTTAAGAATCTCATCATTGGAAATTGATAAAAGGGTAACATTTGGATGTGTCAATGAATGCTTCAAATGCCTTCACTTACATCACTTGCAATCACATGCTTGTAATGCTTGGCCACCTTCAACATAAGAAACCCCCCAGGAGAAACCAATTACAAACTTGAAAAGGAGGAAGGAAGTCAAAAACAAAGTAAGAGGCAAAGAACTCCCAGTGACGGCAGCTTGGCCATTGCCTGCTTGCCGCTGCCAACGTCCCAAGCCAAAGAGTGGTCAGAGGTGAGACCGGCAAGCATAAAAAGTTACTAAGTTGGATACGTGGGACATCGCTGGCAATTTAAAAATTATCTTGACCTTTGACGGCAATGGAAAGAAGCATCCCTCAGGCACTAAACTAGGATCCAATCAAGAAGTGGGATGGATGATCAAGGCCTATCAAGCTTCATGTGACCTGGTTTTTCAGGTTTTGTCATCTTTAATAGATCCAGAGGAGAACTCACAATTTGGCATGCTGGCATAGAGAAATGTCACATTGATTACACCTGCAGACAGTTCAAGATCCAAATTTAACCCCCCTAGCTAGTCCAACTCCAGGAGTCGGGATACAAGATAAAGTAAGGCAGGAATCAAGAACAACTTACATAAAATTTTATATAAATGATTAAAATTTAAAAATGTAAAAAATAATAAATTTAATCATATCCAATCAAAATTTAAGTCGAATTCGAATATGAATACTCATTATCATCCTTAGAAAATACCCCGAGCTTTAATTGTGGGCCGGCCGATCTCTCTAATAATTTTTATTAAGATGTAAATTATTATAAATTAATATTACCTTAATTATAATAGAATAATACATATCTAATTTCATATTCTTAAGGAAATTAGGTAGGCTAAGATACAAATTAGTTTGTAGCCTTTAGAAATGACAATGGAGTTTGGTTCAGCCTGATTCTGCTGAGACTGGACGTCGTTGTTTGGATCCATGATCTTAAATAGCTTTGGCTAGAGAACACCTGCAAAACAATAAAGGCACTTGGGCCTAGCACGACCGACCCAACCATAAGCCCCCTACTCCTCGAGCCGGACCAAGGAGAAGGGTCGAAGGAGTACATAAAGTCTGTGCTGCTCATCCGTATGACAGCCCGTGATAGGCCAACCGATGGAGCGTAGGTATAGGACCGATCGATCGAGTGTAGAGACTGGACCGATCGATGAGAGAACCGTGGCTGACGCTTAGGCAGCCTGGCCGATCGATTATGAGGCCGAGCG
>JANZLH020406314.1:0-10097 GCA_026770325.2 Erythroxylum fimbriatum
ATATAATGGTAATTTACTTATAGTAAGGTTATCTTGTCTTCCATTTCCCCTCCTTTCCCACCAATTTGGTGGGAAATATTTTTAGACTAAATTTCTCTCCTATTTCCCTCCATTCTTTCCCTTTCTCTTTACTTAATTTTATCCAAACAATAAAAACTAAGAGAAATGCAATTCCCTTCCTTTCTTTTCCTTTGCTTTCCTTACATCCAAACAAAGCCTTAGAGATATCCCTGTGTATGGCATGTTGTTAGCAATAAAAATGACAATGGCGATTGGAGCAAATGATAGACAATCAACACAGAAAGATAAGAAGATTGGGAGACAAGGTACACAGAGACAAGAATCAGCAAAAGGGAGAGAATGATTCCATAACAACCAACATGTCCTACAATTGTTGTAAATGTACGAATATATGCTATTCCGACACTGCAGATACCGTAATCCCCTATACCCGCATACACCCTTCTGTTATCTACGTCTACCGCACGTGCTGTGCGACGCTCCTGCTTCCACATGCTCAAGCTTTAACGCTCTTCGTCTGAATTAACACTAACAATCCCCTTCCCCTTAACATCCTTGTCAATCAAGTTAATTTCCGGATAGCGACGCTGGAGATCAAACACAAATTCCCAAGTAGCACTCGACTTTTCCCCGTCCGACCACTGAATCAACCATTGAGTGGCAGCCCAATTATTCCTCTTAGTAATCCTCCGATCCAAGATGGCCACCGGAATACGCTCTGCTGGTGTTAGGAACTCCGGAAGTAGCGACGACGTACGGGCTTGATTCTCGTGGGCCCTTTTAAGCTACGAGACATGAAATACGGGATGAATAGTTGCTTGGGCCGGAAGATCCAGCCTATATGCTACCTTCCCCACCCTCTGCGTTACGCGATAAGGGCCGTAGTACAACGGTGACAGCTTCTGGTTACACCGGCACCTCAGCGAGAATTGTTTATAGGGTTGAAGTTTCAACAAGACGGCATCACCCACTTGAAATTCCCGATCAGTCCGCTTGGCATCCGCGTACTGCTTCATCCTATTTTGAGCTCGCTGTAAGTGAAAGCGAGTGAGATTAATAATGGCTTCCCTGGTCTGCAGTACCCTGTCAACCTCCATCGCCGACGAATCCCCTGCAACGTACGGAGTGTACACCGGGGGCGGATACCCATACAAAATCTCAAATGGTGTAGAATTAATGGTCGTCTTATGAGTAGTGTTATACCACCACTCCGTCAGTGCCAACCATTCCCCCCATTTCTGTGATGTCTCACTACAGAAGCACCGAAGATATGTCTCCAGCACCTTATTCACGGCCTCCGTCTGCCCATCGGTTTGAGGATGGTATGATGTAGACAATTTCAACTTGACCCCCTGTAACCTTAAAAGTTCCTGCCAAAACTTGCTAAGAAAAATAGGGTCCCGATCACTCACTATTGCTTCTGGCATCCCATGTAACTTAAAAACATGATTAAGAAATAACTCCGCCACGTCCTGAGCTGAATATGGATGTTTAAGTGAAATGAAATGCGCATACTTTGTAAACCGATCGACCACCACCAATATCACTTATTTGCCCCTTGACGGCGGCAGCCCTTCCACAAAATCCATGCTTATTTCCTTCCAGCTCCCCTCAGGTATGCTAAGTGGTTGAAGGAGTCCCGGATACGTTGCAGTGTCAAAATTTTTTCATTTACACACTATACAATTCTGAACGTAATTGCGCACGTCCCTACTCAGGCCCTTCCAGAAAAACAATGACTGTAATCGTTTCGTGGTCGCCACTGCCCCGGCATGACCTCCCATGGCATCATCATGGCTGATGCTGATAATCTGTTGTCGAAGAGGGGCATTAGCTCCCACCACCAATCGTCCTTTCCACCGTAGCAAACCGCCCTTCCATTCATAAGCTGTGGATCCCATTCTTCCTTCTTCCACCCTCTGGATCAATTGTCGAACAGTTACATCATCTTGCCAACTTTGCTTGATTGCCTCTAACAGCTCACTGTGGACCTGCGAAATAGACATTGAAAACATCTCAATACTAGTTATGCGGGAAAGTGAATCTGCCGCCGCATTCTCCTTGCGACTTTTGTATTGCACTTCAAAGTCGTAACCCAAGAGCTTCGGTAACCATGATTGCTGAAACGGCGTGGAGAGTCGCTGCTCCAACAAATACTTCAGGCTGCGGTGATCCGTCCGAACAATGAACGGTCTTGGGGTGAGGTAGTGATGCCATTGTTTAATAGCCTTTATCACTGCTAGGAATTCTTTTTCATAGGTTGACAATCCTCTGTGCCGTATTGCCAACGCCTTACTCAAATACGCAATAGGGTGACCGTCCTGTTGTAATACAGCCCCGATGCCATGCCCACACGCATCGGCCTCAATGACAAAAGGTCTGGAAAAATCAGGAAGAGCAAGGACCGGAGCTGACGTGATAGCCCTTTTCAAGGACTCAAATGCACTCTGTTCCTCCGAGCTCCAGCTCCATACAGCTGCGTTCTCCTTTGTTAATAGCGCCGTCAGTGGTTTAGCCATTGCACCATAATTCTTAATGAACCTACGATAGTACCCTGTGATTCCCAAGAACCCCTGTAGCTCCTTTGTACATCGCGGCACAGGCCAGTCTTCGATAGTCTTGACCTTTCGTAAGTCTGTCGCCACTCCTGCTTCTGAAATGGTGTATCCCAGATAATCGATCTGTCAGGCCCCGAATACACATTTCTTCCCATTAAGGAATAATCGATTATCTAACAATATTTTTAACGCCACAAATAAATGCTCGACATGTGATGACAAGGATGGGCTGTAAATCAGAATGTCGTCAAAGAAGACGAGGATGAACCGCCGCAGGTGTGGACGAAACAACTCATTCATCAGACGCTAGAACGTCGAAGGAGCATTTGTTAGGCCGAAGGGCATCACCAAAAATTCGTAATGCCCTTCGTGCGTCCAAAATGCCGTCTTGGAGATGTCGTCGGGTTACATTCGGATCTGGTGATAACCCGAACGCAGATCCAATTTCGAAAACCAACTTGCACCACTTAATTCATCTAAGAGTTCCTCAATCAATGGAATCGGAAATTTATCCTTAACCGTAAACCTGTTTAATTCACGATAATCCACACACATTCTCCATGAATTATCCTTTTTCTTCACCAAGACGACCGGAGATGCGTAAGGGCCAAAACTGTGACGAATAAATCCTTGATCCAATAACTTCTTCACCTCTTGGTTCTTCTGCGCCCTTGAATAACGATATGGACGGATGTTAATGGTATCGACCCCCTCTCTTAAAATGATCTGATGATTGAACTGCCTGTCCGGTGGTAAGGTCGTGGGTTCCTGGAACACCTCCGCGAATTGGGCTAGCACCACATTCAGTTCATCGAATGCACTGCCCTGTTCCTCCGTCAACCGCATCTGTTGAAACTGGTATTCCAGCGGATTGGATAACTGAATCATCATTAATTGCCCTCCAATCGATGCTTGCAGCGATTTCTGGAATCCCTTCTCCGAAATTACCCTGGGTGGACTCTCTGACCCTCCCTATAGAGTAATCAACTTCCCATCCCACTTAAAGGTCATTGTACGATTGCGGAAATTACACAAAACATCCTCGAGCCCAACCAACCACTGGACGCCTAACACCACATCACTTCCTCCCAACGAAATTACTAGTGCGTCCATGCTGAATTGCTCGCCTTGCATGGTCCACCTAAAATTGTTGCACCGCAGTGTGCACCGCAGTTGAAGACCACCCCCTACCGTAATGCTTATGGGAGGTATGTCTTGCAGCTCACACCTTCCCTTCCGTATGATTCTCGTGTCCACGAAGTTATGAGTACTACCATTATCAATGAAAACGTGAATCGGTCTGCGTTGGTGGTCCCCGATGAGCCTCATCTGCTTGTACTCCACCTAATCCGGAAAGCCTGTCATGGCTTGCATCGAAATGATGGGACCGTCATCCGGTGGTTCACAGTCCTCTGGCCTCTCGTCGTCCACAATGCCCGACTCGACCTCGTTACTCGCCTCCTCCGATACAACAAAAAAATGTAGTCGGTGTTTCGTGCATTTATGGTTCAAAGTGTACTTTTCGTCGCACCAAAAACACAACCCCTTTGCCCTTTTGTCGTCAAAGTCCCGACTACTGATCGCCTTCGGCGTCTGCTGATCCCTCATTGGCGAGGCCCGAAATGCGGCTAGTGGAGTTGGTAAAAGGCCTTCAGAACTAACATTGCTCCTAGGGGGTGTTGGCATCGTGTTCCTATTCCCACTCGGAGCCTTGAAAGGTTGATTGCGATCCATGACTGGATGCCCCGTTGCCGTAAGAATGGCCTCCTGCTTCCTTGCCAAGCTGTACGCCTGATGTAGGGATTGTGGCTCATGCAGTTTCACCGCGACTCCTACCTCTGGTTTCAAGCCTTTGATGAAAAACCCTACCAAGTAATCCTCTGATAATGTCAACCTGTTCGAGTAGTGATCAAACTGCGCACAGTATTCCAACACGGTACCTGTTTGCTTCAGCTCCTTGAAATCCCCAACAGGGTCATCAAACATTTCTGCATCAAATCTCTGCTGCAGGGCCTTAGTAAACTCACCCCATTCCAGCACCTTGGTTTTCAGTCGGTTGCGCATGAACAACCGATACCACTCTTGCGCCTTTTCGTCCATGTGTAAAATAGCCACGTTCACTTTCATGTTGTCTGGTGTCTGATCGATATGAAAGAACTATTCACATCGATACACCCAGGATTTTATGTTATTACCGTCAAACGTTGGAAACTCGATTCGTCCCAGTCTGCTGGAACCCCCTGACTCTTCCGTATTCGATAACACTTGAACGTTACTACGGGCCTGACCAGCCATGCTACTCCCTTCTCCGACTTTCATCCCTTCTGAAACGTTGGAAGAGCGTAAGTCACTTACCTCTCGTGCCAACAGCTCGGTTTTAGTTTGTACATCCGATAGAGTCTTTTCATTACGTTCCTGCATTTCTCGTAGCAATTTCTCCTAGCGTCCCTGAGCTTCCATGAGTACCTTCAACGTCTCTTCTAGCCTACGGAACTCTGCACCTCGCGTACCTTCAGCCATGGATGTGTCCCAGATTCGTTTGCTTTGATACCAAAATGTTAGCAATAAAAATGACAATGGCGATTGGAGCAAATGATAGACAATCGACACAAAAAGAGAAGAAGATTGGGAGACAAGGTACACAGAGACAAGAATCAGCAACAGGGAGAGAATGATTCCATAACAAGCAACATGTCCTACAATTGTTGTAAATGTACGAATATATGCTATTCCAACACTGCAGATACCGTAATCCCCTATACCCGCGTACACCCTTCTGTTATCTACATCTACCGCACGTGCTGTGCAACGCGTCTGCTTCCACATGCTCAAGCTTTAACGCTCTTCGTCCGAATTAACACTAACACAAGTTTGAGTTATGGTATGATCAACTTTTAATTTCTCTCCTTAAAACGTTTACACAAATATATTGTCATAGAAATCAAACATGAGATTGGAAGTGGAACCTCCTCGACCTTTACCAATGTTTTTACGTTCTCTACATACTTCCAGCCCATAGGATACTATAGCCCAAACAAGTCGAAAGGTCAACCCAGTTTTTGAATACATACAAGTTGATAGAAAAAAGAATAAAGAGCTTTGGTCAGTAATTTGTAGGACCCGACCGAGGCTTGGAGTTTATGTTAGACCCATTTGCTTCATTTTGCCACAATATGATTTTTTAAACTACAAGTCAGAGACACTTGCCATAATAATTACATTAAGAAAAATGGAAATGGAAAAGTTTTCTTAACTTCCTGCTGGAATTCCTAAAGGCGTGTCTTCAGGAGTCTCATCTGCAGGAGGATTAATTGGAGACTTTGCTTTGCTTGTTGCTGGATTGTTAACACCTGATAAAACAAAACCAAGTGACATTGGTTAATCTTATACTATATCAATCTTCCTGTTGAAAGGGAGTGATACCTGTGGAAGAATGAACACTCATATTATAGCTATATTCGGCCCATACAAGCCAATCATTCCATTTAGTAGGACAGTTGTGAATGAAACAACGAAGATACTGTTCCAAGACTCTATTGACAACTTCTGTCTGTCCGTCAGTTTGTGGATGGTAGCTAGAACTCATCCGTAACGTGGTTCCCTGCAATTCAAATAGAGATTTCCAAAAGTTACTGAGAAAAACTTTATCGCAATCACTGACAATAGATTTGGGAACCCCATGAAGCTTTACAATGGACTCAACAAAAGCCTTTGTGACTGTCAAAGTGGTGAACGGATGGCGAAGCAAAATGAAATGAGCATATTTCAGGAGGCGATCAACTACGACAAGAATAACCGAATAACCATGAGACAAAGGCAGACCCTCTATGAAATCTATCAAAAGATCATCCCATATTTGCTCCGGTGTATCTAATGGTTGAAGGAGACCAGTAGGTTTAAACGTGTCACTCTTGCACCTCTGGCAAACATCACATCCACGTATGTGTTGTTGAATGCGAGTCTTCATTCTAGGCCAAAGAAACATACTGCAAATCCTACTAATGGTCTTCTTAAATTCAAAGTGACCACTAATTGATGAATCGTGATTTTCTGATAGAAGAATAAGAATCAGCTTTGAAATTGGACTCAATAACATTCTGCCCTTTTTATACCAAATAGAATTTCTCTATTGATATAACTGTGGAGATTTTGTAGCAACCAAATTTATTTGATCATAAAAAGGATCATTATTTATCCCTCCTTAAGAACCTCTACCCAATCACACGTTGGCATGGAAATTGCATGGAATTCAAACTGGCTTACTCGAGATAATGTATCAGCTCCAACATTTTCAACACCCTTTATATAGCATATTTCATAATCATATCCCAATATTTTAGGAAGCCATCTGAATTGTGTGGGAGTGTTGATTTTCTGCTCAAGCAAATATTTCAAGTTCCTTTGATCGGTTTGAACAATGAATGTTTTCCCCAACAAGTACGGACGCCACTTCCGGATTGCCTTAACGATGGATAACATTTCTTTGTCATAGGTTGATAATGATAGAGCCGAGCCTTTAAGTGCCTCACTGAAATATGCTATAGGTCTCCCTTGTTGAGATAGAATGGCTCCAATGTCGTTACCACAAGCATCACATTCCACAATGAATTGTTGAGAAAAATCAGGTAACCGAAGCACTGGGGCAGTTGTCAAGGCTTGCTTCAATTGCTTAAAAGACTGCTCTGCTTCAAAATACCAAGCAAAACCTTCTTTAGTTGTTAATCTAGTGAGGGGGCAGCTATGGTTCCAAATCTCCGAATAAATTTCCGGCTAATCCAAGGAAAGAACGGACTACTTTGATTGAGGTAGGAATTGGCCATGTTTGGACTGGCCGAACTTTTTTTGGTCAACAGAAACACCTCAAAAGTGATAATGTGGCCTAAATACTCCACATGAGTGGTGCCAAAACAACATTTGGATTCCTTTACTTTCAATTGGTGATGTGATAATAAATTCAAAAATTGTCGGAGATGGTGTAAATGGTCCACCTAAGTCCTACTAAACACCAAAATATCATCAAAAAATACAAGAACAAACTTTCAGAGATAAGGACAAAAAATATCATTCATTAAATGCTAGAATGTGGAGGGTGCGTTTGTGAGACCAAATGGCATTACTACAAACTCGTAATGACCTTCATGCGTAGGAAAAGCTGTCTTGTAGATGTCCTCCTCCTTGACTCGAATCTGATGATAACCCGAACGTAGGTCCAATTTTGAAAAAAATTAGCTTCAAATAATTCATCTAGCAGCTCGTCAATAATGGGTATGGGATATTTATCTTTGATAGTCACCTTATTCAATGCTCGATAGTCGACACAGAATCGCCAAGTGTCGTCTGCCTTTTTTACTAAAAGAATCGATGAAGAGAAGGGACTTTGACTAGGTCTGATAATCCCTAAAGGTATATATTCTTGGACCATGCACTCGATTTCTGCCTTTTGGTACTGTGGGTATCGATAGGGATGAGTGCTAACAGGTTCTTAGTCCGGTTTAAGCACTATCTGATGGTCATAAGCTCTCTTGGGAGGTATATCTGAAAATACCTCAGCAAAATCTTTTAGCACTTGTTGAATATCTACTTGTTGTTGTTGGGTGTCTGGTCCTTGCTTGAGAACCTCATTTGAAACCCCAAGTTGTATCGAAAGACAAAGAAAAAATCCTTGGCCTGTCAACTGTTGTAGCTCACGGCTATCCAAAGGCTCTATGCCTTTATGCTTCACTCCTTGCAACCGCTGAACCTTCCCATTATGAATAAAGGCCATAGTTAGCTTACTATAGTCCATCTCAACAGGCCCTAAGGTTTGTAACCATTGTGCCCCAAACACCACTTGACACGAGACACTTGTAAGATGTAGAAATCGGCTGTCAACGTATAAGCTTAAAGCTGGAGTTTCAAGTCCAAACACCGTCCTATGCTTATTATTTTTTCTCCGTTTCCAACCATGACTTCAAAAACTTGGTCACGAACCACTAGTAATTCTAATCTATCTACTGTTGTTTGATCTATGAAATTATGCGTTCTCCCTCCATCAATAAGCATAGTTACATGTTGGTGCTTGATTTTTCCTATCATGTGTAAAGTTTGCGGATGAATGGTTTCCGCCATGGCATGGAAGGATATTTCAGGGGCCAAGTCAAGTGGTTCTAGTTCCTCCTGGCTGGTGGTTTCGTGTTCGGCAGTCATAGAGCAATCTTCAATGACAAACAATTGCGGCCGTTGACATTTGTGTCCAAAAATGTATTTTGCATCATAGTAGAAACAAAGCCCCCACTCACGTCGTTCTCTCGCTTCTTGTCCAGTGAATTTTCGCACAAGCCAAGGGTTGGTAGGGGATTTGGGTTGCAGCACTGGTCCCAGAATTCCCGCCAAATTAGGTTGTGGTGTCATTCTAGTAGGGGCTGGTCGAGAAGAGTAGCTGACAGGTTTGGATTTGTTCAAGTTCTGTTTTTCTTCAACAAGTCGAGCAATTCCGATGGCTTCAGTGAAGGTCTTTGGTTGCTTTAGCTTAACCTCCAACCTTAGCTCTTCCTTGAGTCCAACCACAAATTTTCCTACCAGAAACTTGACAGGTAAATCTTCCACTTGGTTGGAGAGTTTTTCGAAATCTTGTTGATACGAGTTTACTATTCCGGTTTGCTTCAAGCGAGAGAGGGCTTCAAATGAGTCCTCATAATCGGTTGGGCCGAACCTAACAAGTAGGGCTTTTTAAAATTCCTCCCAAGTCATAGGGCCTTTATACTTGGTCACCAAATGATACCATTATAAAGCGATACCTTTGAGATGGATTGAGGTGAGTCGGACTTGTTGCTCTGGAAGCACCTCTTTGAACTTAAAGTATTATTCTGCCTAAAAAATCCATCCTTCGGGGTCGTTCCCATCACCTTTTGGAAAGTTAAGCTTAGGTAGTGGTGTTTAGTGTATGGAAGGGTAGTGTCAAGTTGGGACCCTGCTGCGTTGCATGTCAGTTTTGAGTGGTGGGTGGGGGTGGTGTTTGGTATCAAGGTGGTGAACTGGTTGTATGGGCAAAAGGATTTTCATTTTCTATAGAGTGTTGAGTCTGTCGTAATTGGGTCATGGACACTTCTACTGCTTGCATTTTGGTCAGGAGTGTTTGTAGAGTGGAGTGATTTCATCGAACATGGATTCATGTCGACCAAGGGTTTCTTGGATCTCATTTCGGAATTCCGCATTAGATTGTTGTCGAGTCCCCATTGGAGCCAAAACCTAGCTCTGATACCAAATGTTAAGAACTTTTTAATGGGATAATAAAGAAGGTAGGGAAAGAGCAGAACAGAGGAGTAGGAGAAGACAATTATTTTCTTTCATACCTCAAAAGATGAGTTACAGGTATTTAAATAGAGAAACTTAACAACCCACGAAGAAAGAGTCATGAGATCCCAAAAACATAAGAATTCTCTACAACCACTACACAAACAAAACTATTGGGCCCCGAACCTCTTTGAGTAATTGAGGAATTGTTCATGACTATTCGTGTATAAAGAAAGAAGAATTTAA
>JANZLH020406364.1:0-10089 GCA_026770325.2 Erythroxylum fimbriatum
TACGGTTCAAGAGCTGGACTGCAACGAGGGCCCAGCATGTTTGGCATCAGAGAAAGAAGAGATTTTGGAGTACCACGTTCAGGTATGAAGGTATGTATGTTAAGAGGTTGGGTTCCGGTAACGGGATCCAACAGCTAATGGTTTCTTTGTGTCCTGCATTTATGGGCCAAATAATGCCAATCATAGGAAAACCCTTTGGTCAACCCTTTCCAATACCAAAACCTTTGTTGGAAATCGACCATAGCTTATAGTTGGGGACTTTAATGCCATTTTATATGCACATGAAGCTAAACCTCTTAGCTTAGTGGCTCTTAGTAGGATGAGAGACTTTCGAAAGTGTGTTAAGGAGTGTGAAGTGTTTGACCTAAACTCTAGTGGCCCATATTTTACATGGTTTAATAAGCAATATGGCAAAACACACATAGCAAGGAAATTAGATAGAACGCTTATCAACTCGGAGTGGAGTTCTCGGTTTCCTAGAACCTTTAGTGAAATTCTCAATCCTAATATTTCAGATCATTCTTCTGTGGTGATAAGGTCCTGACAGGTCCATAAGAAGAGGCCCTCTCCTTTTAGGTTTTCAAATTTTCTGGTCTCTCAGCCCAATTTTCTCCAGATAGTGGAAGAGGCTTGGAATTTACAGATCCGAGGGACACCCATGTTTTGTGTCGTGTCTAAACTCAAACTAGTTAAAAAGGCTCTCAAATCTCTCAACTCTAATCAGATTGGTGATTTAAATGTCCGAGTTGTGACTTGTCAAGCTACCCTCAATACCATCCAAGATCAAATGAGAGTCCTGCCTAATAGGCCCCATCTAGCTGCTGAGGAACATGAGGCTTTGACCAATTTGTTTCAGGCTTTAAATGACCAAGAATCTTTTTACAAACAAGCTTCTTGTGTCAAGTGGCTTCGAGAGGGGGATAAGAACACCAAATTCTTCCATAACTCTGTCTTGTCGAATAGGAACAGAAACAATATTCACTCCTTGTTGGGAAGCAATGGCCATAGGATTACTGACCTAGAAGAAATTTAGAAACATTTTTTGAATTTCTTTCAAGTGTCTATTGGTACAAAGAAAGACCTAGCTTCTTCAAGTGAGTATGTGACCACTCTTTTTCCTCACCCGATTCCTGAGCACCTTAGACTTAACCTAGTAGCAGAAGTTACTTCGCAGGAGATTAGGGAAGTCTTCTTTTCTTTCAATCCGAATAAGGCCCCGGGCCTGGATGGCTTTAATGGCCTCTTCTTTAAACACACTTGGCATATTATCGGAAATGATATCACTAGGGCAATCCAAGACTTTTTTAAACATGGGAGGCTCCTCAAAGAGCTTAATTCCACGTTTATATCCCTTATCCCTAAGACCAATCAACCATCTACTATGTTGGATTATAGACCCATATTCTGTTGTAACATGATTTATAAGGTGATCACAAAAATCATATCCAACAAACTTGGAGCGATCCTTCCCCTCCTCATCAACCCAAACCAGAGTGCTTTTATCAAAATTTGCCGTATAGGGGACAACATCTTTCTAGCTCAAAAAATCTTTAAGAACTACCATCTCTCAAATAAGCACAGGAGATGTGCTTTCAAAGTTGATTTGGCCAAAGCTTATGATTCCATTCAATGGGAATTCCTCCTCAATGTGTTGGTAGATGTAGGGTTTCCTCCTATGTTTATTAAGTGGATTGATGAGTGTGTAACCTCGCCCTCCTATTCTATCTTGATCAATGGGTCTCCCACTAAATTCTTCTGTAGGAAATCAGGGTTAAGACAAGGTAACCCACTCTCTCCATACCTGTTTATCATTTGTATGGGAATGCTTTCTAGGACTCCAAATGACACAATAGCAGCCACTCCTAATTTTCAATTCCATTGGCGATGCAAAACGCTTAAACTGTCCCATCTTTTGTTTGCTGATGATTTGTTACTATTCTGTCATGCTGATTTTCTCTTGGTAAATACCTTGCGTACCTGCTTGCGTATTTTCTCCTCTTTTTTTGGGTTGGAGATGAATCATAGCAAAAGTCAATTCTTTTTATCTCCTGATGTGGATCATTTGTCCCTTCAATTGGAAACCATTTCAGGGCTTAAAAGGGGTAATCTTTCTATTCAATATCTAGGTGTGCCTTTTTTATTGGGTAGATTGACTAGGCGAGATTGTATTCTACTGTTGGATAAAATTGATGCCAGAGTTAAAAAGTGGACCCATAAAGCCTTATCTTATGCTGGTAGACTTCAATTGGTTATTTCTGTCTTGTCCACTTTTCAGGTCTACTGGGCTAGCCACTTCCTGCTTCCTTTCTTTGTCATTAAAGACATTGAGTCTAAACTTAGGAACTTCTTGTGTCTGGTAAGGTTGAACCTAACTCTCATTCAAAAGTTAAGTGAAATGATCTTTGTTGACCTAAATCAGAGGGTGGGCTAGGGATTAAACATTTGTCTACTTGGAACAACGTCTTACTAGAAAAAAGGATCTAGTTTTTGTTCAATGATAAGGAAGCTTTGTGGGTTAAGTGGGTTTACTCAATTATTCTTAGAAGGTCAACTTTATGGAGTGCTCAACCTAATAATAATAGTTCTTGGAGCTGGAGGAAACTTATTCGGGTTAGAAATATTATTGGGAATCATTTAAGATTTAGAATAGGGAATGGATCTTCTACTCTCTTATGGAAGGACCCTTGGCACCCAAGCAGTATCCTCGAGGATTTCTCAACACCTAGAGCTATCAATGGGTCAGAACTTCCAATGACTGCAAAAGTAGCTAACATTATCAGAGACAATATGTGATGTTGGCAGGGCGCCTAAATTGAGATCATTCGTACACTCGAACCTTTACTATACCAACCGGATGGGTCCAAATCGGATTAGCTAGAATGGACTGCAAGCCTTACAAGAATTTAAACTAATACTTCAGCATATACCTTGATGCGACCACCTCTTCCGGAAGTACCTTGGCACAAGTTAGTGTGGCACAAAGAGGCCAACCCAAGGTATGCCTTTATCTTGTGGCTAGTTGTCCTTAATAAGCTCCAGATAAGGGATCAACTCCTATATACTTATATCCCTAATCATTGTTCTCTCTGCCACTCGGATAATGAGTCTTCCACACACCTCTTCTTCGAATGTTCCTTTTCCAAATCAGTGTGGTTACATTGCCTCAACCTTTTTCAGCTCAACATTCCCCACCTGCTCAACCTCCAATCTATTCTCCTTTGGTTCAACCAACCTCAAGGCCACAGAAACATTGACCTCAACATTTTCCTCATTCTACTTGCTGTTATTGTGTACAACTTATGGTCCGAAAGAAACCTTAGAACCTTAAAAATGCAGCTATGGAAGTGGGGAACATTATTACTAAAGTGATCTTCCAAGTATTGGAACAGCTCAACTTAAACAGTGAGAGAAGGTAAATGGAGGTTGCTGGCTTGTTTTTCTTTTTTCTTGTTTTTTCTGTTATTTATTATGCAGGTATGCCAAACGGTTTTGGCAAGTACATTGTGTATCACTCATCAACTCTTATTTGATGGGAGCATCAATGCAAGGTATGGATAAACACTGTAACTTTAGCAAAATGAGAGGTAACTCAATCCGGACAGCAAGCGAGACATCAGTTGCAATTCTGGCTAACCATAGGCCTTGCAGCTGTGATTGGTATCCAAAACAACAAGGTCCATCCCTTTGGCACTTTCCACATAGGTGAGCCACTATTAACTGACTAAGCGGGCGCATTGGAAATGATTGAATTATTGTTGGTGTTTGAGTCTTTTCTTTAGAATTGGTTGTGTTGCTGGTAATATAGTCTTTAATTGGGTCTTTGTGGATGCTGGACATGGTTTAGTCTTGTTATTATGTTTGTTTGGTGAAAGGCACAGTATTAGGGCTCCCCATGTTGTTGTAAGTATCCTCGGTTGGGGTTAGAGATTGTCACCTTTGACAATTTCTCGATGTACATAATTTTTATTTATTTATAAATTTTCTGAATTATAAAAAAAAGCACCACTTCATTCTTTAATTAGTAATAATGAAGCCGTGAGACACTCTCATTTGTTTAAGATGGCTATATAAAAAGACCAATAACCTCAATGAGACCCTCTCATTTTCGGTTATGAGATGAAAGAAGGGAGAGTGTACATCAAATGCACTTCCTCCTTCTTTAATAAAATGAATGCTAAAAGGTAACATGCCATCATTAAAAGACAACCATTAAACCATTTAATGATAAGATCATTACTCCATTTAATGATGATAAAGCATGATAAAAACCATCTTTAATTTAGCAATTCAATGCTAAATGTGCAGCTGCACATTTAGGTATAAAAAATCGAAATATGCCCTCCTTCTTTCTTTAATAACTTTGTTTCAATTTAATTAATCTAATTAATCAAATCAAACCAAAGTCAAGCCTAATATTAAATGTTCATTTAGGCTTCTAATTAAAGTAAGCCCAACATTCAATCTGGGCTTTAAAACCTCTATTTATATTTCTTACTTTGCTTGATAACCTTCCTAGAAACCAAATGGAGAATCTAATTAGATTTATATAATTCAAGCTCCAATAAGCTCGGAAATTAATTTAATCTCATTAGAATTAATTTCAGCTTATTAACCAAATGTCATTCCATTAAAGACAATTGGTTGAACTCTTGAATTATTAAATATTATGAGAATACATGTTTTAAATAAGATGTCCAATTGCAAACTTTATTATGAACCATATTATAGTCATCCACATAACAAAGGGTAAAATTATCGTTTTGCCCTTATGTTGGTTTTTTCTTCTAGTTTTCCCGTTTTACTCTATGTGGTGATTGACACACAAGATCTCATCTTGGTGTTAAGACTTGATAGATAGCTAGTCCATCAAACTACTGGTTCCAATTTAATCACCAATCTTTGTAAAACATCTATAAGTGATGATATCACTATAAACTCTTTATTTAAGTGAATGTTTCCTGACAAAATCAAGCGACCAACTTGATTATTCAACTGTGAATCAACTAATTTAGATTATAATAATATACATGTTTCCCATATATCTCCATGTATATGTATATTACTTACAAAAGAATATTGGTACCTTATGACTAGATATATAATGTTCATACAAATAAAACCAAACTCTTTTGTTTTATTAATAATAAATATTTTCATTACAAAAGTAACTGGAAGAAGATTAAGTTATATATAAATACACTTGCTTTCCAGGGCACTATATTTACATAACTCCAATAAAAGGAATGTTGGAAAACATAAAGAAGCTTCCATATATTTCTTAGATGATAAAACTTTATACTGAATCAGAGAAATCTTAATGGCACATAAAGCCTACGAGGGAGTAAGTAAGAATATAAGGAACAACTGGTATTTATGATAATTTATTTTTTCTATACATGGTTTAGGACTTATTGTTAGCTCTTTGCTAACATACTATCATAATAGTGTTATAAAAGCTTGGCTTTAGTCAATAAATTCTTTCATTAAAAAAATTAATGGTTAAATATACCAAAATTTTTTATATTTAATGAAATTTCAAATTATACATTAAAGATTAAAATATTTTAGTTTCATCTTATGATTTTAAATATTTTTTTTAATCAAAGGAGATTATACTGGATGTTTTAATGATAACCACGTAAGTAGTACTAATGAGTTTATTGTTTTGATGAGAAGTAATACAAAAACAAGTTGTAGCTAGACATAACTCAAGAATATACTTCATGAAGATTGTAAAGAAAATTTAAAGTTTGGAACCTTCTAAGTAAAAATTAAGTTAAGAGAAGATAGATTAAGGAACATCAAGGTTATTCTATATTTTCTAATGTTAATTGTAATCTCATTTTATTATTTTGGTAAAACTTAAAGGCTTACCAAGCACAAACATTTCATCTTACTTTATTACATGATTTTTCATTCATCAAAAGTTATTAAAGCATTTTTTTAAAGAAAAGTCTCTTGATCTTTCAAAAACTCTTTAAAAGCCATTTTAAAACTTGTTTTAGTGATAATTGCATTAAATAAATTAATCATCATCATCATCATCATCACATCCAGTCATTAAACAAATTCATCATAGGTTGATAATAATAAGACTAAGAAGCATTTAATGATGAACCTGTATCATACTACCATCTAGCTACTGCGATATCGACATTATGAGTTGCATCTCTTGATTGCATTACACTACGAATTGAAGGTTGGGCTTTAGAAGTTGTTCGTGATGCAAAAAAAACTAGTTTGCCTTCTTCTCTTCCTCACTTAAAGTCCAGGTACTTCTTCAAGGGCCTGAGATGGAACACTACCAGTACCAGTACCACCATTACCACTACCACTACCACCTTCACCATTTCCACAATCACTATAGAAACCAGAAAACGAACTTCCACTATCAATTTCAAAATTCAACCTTTCCCTTCTATCTTTCTTATGTTGATATTCTTCAAGCAATGTTTTCATTTACCACTTTATATTATAGCTTAATTTTTTACAGGGTTCTACTTCTCTTTTAACCCCAATTAAATGCTTCTTCAATTGGGTGATTCCTCCACCTTTCAAATGTTTGTTACAAAACAAGCAAATTGTATGATTTTTCATATCTGGGACTAATGCAAAATGAGCCTAAGCTGGATCATTATATCTTCCTGAAGCAGTTTGATCAATAAAATTAGCAGTGCTAACACTAAGTCCTTCATGAGGCAATGCAACATAAATAATGTCTTTAACTCTTTATATGAAGCCTAAAGAAGTAAAGACTCATAAAACTAGAGTAAAATTCAGAAATAGATAGAATTTCTTATTGGAGAGTAGTAAATTCATGGTAAATTTAAAATCAAAGTACCGTTCAAAGATTTAAGATAATGACTCAACGAATCCAAAAATTCAAGTCATAACTTAAACATCCTTAATTTCACTTTCATCTTTATTCTTGTTTTTTTTTTCAGGAATATGATTATTGTCATTGACATATCTTCATAAATCCTTGCCATTCATAAATATCTTGAAATAGAATGCACAAGCTGAGTAATTTTTTTCATTAAGATGAACTAAAAAACTTTCATACTTACTCAAAGAGTTAATGTCGAAGTACTATAATTGAGATAAAAATGGAATAATAAGAAAATTAGATTTTGCATATGCAAAGATTATGGGATGGACTAATTTTAGGATAAATAAAGGTTGATATGCAAGAGACTTGAATCCTTAATGAGATGGACTAATTTTGGGATAAAAATTAAAGACAACTTAGAGGTATAGAATAATTACAATTACAAAACTCTCTATTCGGCTTTTCCACAAATCTACAACCGAATTATTATTATACTCAATTAATTATATATCCAATATCCAAATACCATTTCAATAATTTTAAGATAATGTCAATTAATTATTTACTTTGAATTCTTTCCAATTTACATTCTCGGTTTGTTAGTTTTAAGTTAAGTTGAAACTTGAAAGCCTTTCTAACTTTTAAATCATACATCATAAAGTTAAGTTTTTCTAACTTTTAATGCATATCGTGAATAACCAAAAACTTTAACATAAATCAAGTCATCAATTATAAATCAACCGAACCACAAATTAACCAACCATACTTCTTTCTTTCAATTCAACTCCAAATTCAAAACAAATGCTTCACAATTTTATTCCAACTTTCCATTCACAATCACAACACAAATGCGATTAACCAGAAAAAATTCAACAGATACTGAAAACACACCCAAACAGAATTTCACAATCAGTATTATTCCAGATCGAGTCAAGTCGGGTTTAGATCTGGGTATTATTCTCAGATCTGACAACTTCAGCTGCGTGGGTGATAGAGGAGAGCAGACGATGGTGGCATGGTGTGTTGGTGGTCCTCGTGGAGGATGGTTGAAGGCTGATGGAGGTCCGGATGAGGCTCGGTAGTGATAGGTTTGCATGGTGGAGGAAGATCGGAAGATGACCACCAGAGAGGATTCGCGTGGTGTATTGCCAGAGAGGTAGGACGTAAGAGCACCATCGGAGATGGGGAGGAGAACGAGAGAGAGAGATGGTGGAGAGGACAAGAGCATGAGATAGAGAGAGGATGAGGTGAGTCTAAGAGAGAAAAAATGAAAAAACCAGGGAGTTGGTTTTTGCAAAAAGGTCTTCAATTTTTATTAAAATTACGGTACCAATACTTGGTGAAAGCACTCGGTACCGGTCGTTACTTACTGCTGGTACTAAACAACTGGCCAAAAAATGGAACGATATTCGATACCTTGTATAAAGTCTAATGGTCATTGGGTCCCACAAAGAACGGGAATATGTCCTTTCCTCTTTCTTTCAAAAATAGAGATATCAATGGGCCGGGCCGAGCCCAACCGGGTTATGGTGGCCCATGGCCTAGCCTACGGTCTAACAGACCACGGGTGAGCTAGGCCAACTCGACCCATCTTTTTTTAAGAAAAACTTCCAAAACGTCGTCGTTTTTCCAAACGGCGTCGTTTTGGAAATAACGTTCGGATTATTGGTAATATGGGCTGGCCTATGACCCGCTCAGCCCGTGACTCGATTGAGTCGACCATAATCAAGCCATGACCCGCCTGTAACTTAGTCAACTGGTTGGCTCGATCTCGACTCGTAATCCGGCCGAGTCGACTATAGTCAAGTTGTAACCCGCATATGACCTGGTCAACCCCTCAAAACACGATTTTGATGTCCCATCACGAAACCAATTAAAAAGCCACGAACTCCTCGACGCGGTTTTTAGTCCTTCGAAGAATCGGAGAAGACTGGTGGAGACCTATTAAACATTAGCCATCTACACCCGTATAAATACACCCTTTCTTACGCCTCCGAAATACACGTACACTACTAACGCAAGAAACCCAAGACCCACAAATCTTTTCTCTTCTGACAATACCATGAATTCAATGTTTAGCCCCTTCGATGCCATGTGCGCCGAACTTCTGAGCCGCAAACTTGGGTCCTCATCGGTTTCTGTGATGAAATTCGACGGCTCCCCCAAGGTGATCGATAACAAGACGACGTTTGAAAACCCGGTTAAGAAGGAAGGAGTATGCCCGTCGTCGACGCCGTCTTCGTCTCCGTCACCGTCACCTTCACCGCCGCAATCCGTGGTTAGAAGAGGGAAAACCCCAAGATTTGCATTTGAACTCGATGGACTTCACTGTTTCGAGACTATCATCAACTATTGACGGTTAATGATTTTGGTGTAGGGTGACTTTGAGATTTTTTGAGTCCTTGGATCTAATCCTATAACGATACTGAGATCATTAGATTGATGTTCTGTTTCTTTGCAAGAATTTAAGATAGACAAATAGTTATTGGGTGGATATTTTACTCTTACAGAACGCTTGTTAGTCGAATTATTCTTTTGATTCAAGTAATAATACCTTTTTTCTTTTAACGCTTTGATCTATTTAACTATGGTTGTTCCTTGGTCCTTACTCCTTAGAAGTGAAGTTTTGTTTCCTCTACTTAAACTGCCTTATTTGTCTCCTTCATCTTTGTTTCTTTCTTAGCAATTAAAAAACGAAGATCCTACCGAGATGCTTGGAGGTAGAACTGTTGGACACCATGATTTGATTGTCTCCAACGATGTCCTGGTCCGGTTGGGTTGGACCGAGTTTAGATCTCGTCACAAATTGCGTCTTCAGGCTATTTTTTGGTTAGGTATATTCGGCATCGGATTAGAAAAGTTGCTAGTTGATTGAACACTTTTCGTTGATTATACTTTCTTTCAGTAAATTTGTGAAAGTAATCTACGATCCAAATAACTGTAAAATATGTTTTTTTTTAAAAATATAAATAGAAGAATAATTCATTAGGCATCATAGTATTATGGCCTAATATTTATACCAGGTAGAGTTGTTTTACTCTTCGGACCAAAACTGTCAATGTTTTAAAATCGTATCTTCTGCCAAATATATTCAACTGGAACAAGAGAAACGAGATTAGGAAAACAATCAAGCGCCAGGCAAATATTTCAACAGTCTAATCATAATATACAGTCTATATATGATTAGACAGTTGAAATATTGTCATTATATATATATATCATAATATACAGTCTATATATGATTAGACAGTTGAAATATT
>JANZLH020406373.1:0-10088 GCA_026770325.2 Erythroxylum fimbriatum
AAAGAAAGCAAAAAATTATTTTTTTAATAAAATAATAATAATAATAAAGTTAATCAAATTTTGAAATTTAATTTAATATTTTTCTATAATTTATAAATTAATTAAACAATTTTAATAAATTAATCAAAATTTAAATTTAAATTTTGATCTTATAAATTTTATTTACAAAATTATAATTAAAATAGTTAACAAAAAAATAAATTTGCCCGTGACAATTCATTATTTTTTGTTTTTTTAATTATTTATAAAATTAATAGTAGCATATTTAATTTAATTTTTTATTAAACCAATAATAATGTAATTAAAAATAAATATTAAAAAGTAAAAAAAAAAACTCACGGAAGTGACTTAAAATTTCAACAGAAATAATGACATTTTTAACTAAACAGAGTAATATATAACCTTTCTTTTCTGTCCCATATTTGAGAACACAACTATGCCATAAGCGTCCCACTATTTAGTATTTACTTCCCTTCTTCTTTACTATTGGCTTTTGGCAAGTTTCTGCTTCTACGCCCGTTTTAGTTTCGTAAATGAATTACTCACATTTCCAAAGCTTTCTCATCTCTTGCATTATTTCTCTGTCTGCCTCTGCATGTTGATTCACCTAACTAAACTTGCTAAAGTCTGCTTCAGATCCAATGCGTTTCCTTCTCCTTCTGTGTTATCCTCCGCTTTCTTCTTCTCCAGTTATGACCAGACAAGCTCAAAGCCAATAAAAGATGTTGTCTTTCACGTGTCTGCTTTGATTAACAAGCCCAAGTGGGAAGATAATACCTTCCTTAAGTCACTGGTTTCCCATATGTCTCCACACGAAGCCTGCAAGACTATAGAGCTCCAAAGCAACAACGATGACCTTGGAGTTCGTTTTTTTCAGTGGATTTGCAAGCAGTCCACTTACTGCTATGATATAGACGGTAGAGTTTATCTCCTGAAGTTGACTGTCTTTTGTAACTTATATGCAGTAGCTCATAAGGCCATAGTTTTCGTTATTAAGGAGTGCACTAGTAGCCAAGATGACATTTTGAAGCTAATGGGTGCACTTGAGGAACTGCGTGAAATTGGGTTTCGACTAAACTACCCATGCTATAGCAATTTATTAATGTGTTCGGCCAAGGTAAGTTTGGGTTTTCTAGCATTCTTGGTTTATAATAGAATGGTGGCTGATGGTTTCGTTCTTGGTGGTATTGACTACAGAAATGTTGTTAATGGCCTGTGTAAGAATGGCTTTGTGCAAGCTGGCGAAATGTTTTTGTGTAGGGCCTTGAAACTAGGGTTTGGTTTAGATACTCACCTCTGTACTTCTTTGGTTATGGGTTATTGCAGGGAAAATCTTCTGGAGCAGGCCCTCATGGTGCTCGATGTAATGTCCCAATGGGATGGTTGTCAACCTAATTCAGTGACGTATTCAACGTTGATTCATGGCTTGTGTGAAGCAGGTAAGATTGAAGACGCTTTTGGGCTGAAAAATGAGATGAACGAGAAAGGTTTGCCGCCTAGTGTGCACACATACACCATACTAATGAAAGCCATGTGTGACATGGGTTTGGTTGATAAGGCCTTCAGTTTGCTTGATGAAATGATTACAAAGCAATGTAAGCCAAATATTCATGCATACACTGTATTGATTGAAGGGCTATGTAGAGGAGGAAAGTTAGAGGAGGCCAATGGGATGTTTAGAAGGATGCTGCAAGAGAGGCTCTTTCCTCGGATTATAACGTACAATGTATTGATAAATGGATACTGTAAAGAAGGGCGGATCATATCTGCTTTTGAGGTGCTTAGTTTGATGGAGAAAAGGAAGTGCAAGCCTAATATACGTACTTACAATGAGCTTATTGGAGGATTGTGTAGAGTTAGTAAATCTTATAAAGCCTTGCTTCTCTTGAGAAGAATAGTTGATAATGGCTATTTGCCGACTGAAGTAACATATAATATTCTGATTGATGGTTTCTGCAAAGAAGGCAAACTTGATGCTGCTTTTAGTATTTTCAGGTCGATGAAGTTAGTTGATCTTCATCCTGACAGGCTCACTTTTACTTCAATAATTGATGGTCTATGCAAACAGAGGAGACCAGAAATGGCAAATGGAATTTTGGGTTTGATGGTAAAGGAAGGAATATCCCCAGATGAAATCACTTTTACAGCTCTTATGGATGGTTATTGTAAGATTGGTAAGACTGCTGATGCTTCAATGCTTTATGAATGGATGATGGAGTTCACATATCTGACAAGTCCTCATGCATTCAATTTGTATCTTGATATTCTTTGTAAAGAAAACAGATTGAAGGAAGAGTATGCAATGTTTGGCAAGATCCTGAAGTTGGGTTTAGTTCCTTCTGTGGTAACATATACAATACTGATAAACGGGCTGTGCCAAGCTGGTAATATTACCCATTCCTTAAAGATGTTAGACTTGATGCAGCAATCTGGTTGCGCCCCCAATGTTTACACATATACTGTGGTCATACATGGTCTCTGTAAATTTGGGAGGATTCAAGAGGCCGACGCACTTCTTTTTCATATGTTAGATTTTGGGCTGCAGCCAAACCACATTACCTACAGCATATTAGTTAAAGCTCATGTTGTTGCAGGGAGAGTAGACCAAGCCTTTGAAATCATAAGTCTTATGGTTAAAAATGGATGCCAACCCAACAGTGTTATATATTCTGCACTACTAGCTGGCTATGCTATGTCAAACACGACCACTAAAGTGAACAATCTGGACCCTCCTGCAGAAAGTGAGGAAGATGGAATTTCTGAAAATCATATTGCTAGAAACATTAACGTTGAACTTGCTTTTGAGCTTGGAGATAAGATTGAGAAATGTGGTGGCTCTGCTATAGACTTCTGCGACTTCTTAGTTGAGTATTTATGCAGACGTGGAAAAGTCATTGAAGCAGATTGTCTCGTTCGAGATAAGGTGAAAAAGGGTCTGTTTCCTGACAAGGCTGCTTCTTCGGTCATAGAGTGGCACTGCAGGAAGCAACAATATGGGTCTTGTCTCGACCTCATGAAATGTATGCTTAGTAGTGGTTTTGTTCCATGTTTCGAGTCTTATCACCTGGTGATTCAGGGCCTTTACAGTGTTGGGAACAGCCAACAAGCTAAAATTTTGATTGCGGACTTGTTAACATACAACGGTGTTCATGAGACAGCTCTTGTATCGCCATATGTAGATTTTCTGGTGAAGGAAGATAATGTTCACCTTTCGCAACTGATTGAACAATTACATCATATAGAGAGGCCAGTTCTCTAGTCATTACTTAAATTACTGCTCAAGTTCCAGTGCTTTTGTTACCAAATTGGTTAACAACCCAGTCTTCGCATGTGTATAGTAAGAGAGGTTCACTACTAGCTTTCAAATTGTTATCCTACCTGCAGCAAGTAAATGTGATAGGGGACTTTCATATGTAGATTATCCATAATGATTATGGAGCTGCAATTTATGGGGAGATTTGAGGTGATAATTCTATTCTTACCATTATCTTTTATATGGTATTTTGTATGAATGAAGTATCTTTTGACAGTATGGAAAGATGATTTTAACTTTTGACAGTATGGAAAGATGTGTAACATTCACGATTATAATTTTGCATTGACCAAACGGTCAAAACTGAAGTTGTTTGAGATGCTAATAAATAATCTACAAGAAGCCAAAACCAATGCAAGCGACCAACCACGGTTATAATGATGTGAAATCTCATACTCAATCGTCAGAGTCACTCGTCAGCATACCACGACGTCCCAGAGCAACAAGATCAAAAAGCATTCTCCTAACGTTGTACACTGGATTAGGCTCAACCAAGCAACCCCTCTCATACGCTTCCCTCAAAAATACAGTATGTCTCTTACCCTTGGTTGACAAGTAAAAGACACCTGGATGATCCAAGAACAAGTCCCTTACGTTCAAGTCAATCCCAAACCATTTCCTAAAGTGGCTAATCTGTTCCACTTCCACCATCTTCTCCACTGTCAAGCTCAAGAACTCGTGTACAATTGCAACTGCCCGTTTCTCTAACTCTTTTAGTCCTGTTTTCGACCTTTTTGTTTCTCCAAACTCTTCATACGGCCGAACATATGGCAACTTCTGCCATTCCTTAACCTTGGACTTGAAGGTTTTACTCAACCTCATTCCTGGAGGATATACATGTTTGAAACTAAATCGAAGCTCTGTTCTGTCAAGATTACAATCCTCTCTACAACATTCCAACACTCTCCAATTCTCAACTGCTGATATAAAATCACTCCTAGGAACCTGATCAACTAGTTCCAAAGTATGTGTATTAGGCTCATGAGCATCAGTAAGTCTAAAAAGTTGGGGGTTTTGAGATATCACAGATAGCTCGAAATCATTGGGAAGACCCAACTCCCTCCAGACCTTGAAAATAGCACGAAGTGGCAATGACTTGGATGTAGACATGGACAAAAGGCGTACCAAACGGTCAAGAACAACAGGCGAATTAGCATGAATAACCTCTGCTTCTGTGCGAGCTATTTCAAGTGCAGTGTCAGTCAACTTGCAAAAAGTGTTGGAGGTAGATGGGTCATAGAAGATGCGAAAGATGTGAGGATATCTTCGGAGGAAGGCTGGAGCACCACGATTGAGATGGAGCTTTTGGGAGAGGCGAGAGAGGAAATCAATAGAAACTGATGGAGGTTTTTTGGTGGGATTAGCAAGAATCAAGTCCTGGATGGCAATGACTTTAACGAGATTCTTGTGCTTGTCCATTAATTTCTCAAATGTAGCATCTCTAACCCTAGATGCCACATACTGGGCTGATGTTGTTTTGGATCGAGTGGTGATGGATGATAGAAAGGGGTACTCAAATATAGATTTGAAGAACTGGATTTTCATCTTAGACTTTCCAGATTGACGGAAAGAAGAGAAACAAAGAAATGCCTCACAGTTAAAACTAGTGAGCTTACGTCCTTTAATTTCTCCCCACTTTTCTCCCTGTTTATTTGTTTTGATTTTTACTGGTGACTTTCTTCGTTCGATCCGCTTCTTGCCAATTTCATCTTTTAACTGCTCCTGAAGGATTTGGGATTCACTTCTGGGAAAACTAAAAACTTATTAGGTTTTCTGATTTTTCACAGAAACCAAACGAGGTTTCGGGGGTTTCCGTTTTGACATAACGCCGTTAAAGGTTTATTTATAGGGTTTTGGCTAATTATTGAATACCTACCATTGAGAAATTCGGTGGTTGTTGAAAATCTGAGTTTTGACGTCTTTGGAACATTCGAAATAGTGATTGATTTTCTATTCTTTTGTGGGGTGCTAAGCTCACGAAACAAAACAAAGTAGTGCAATTACATAACACCAACTAAATCATGATTAAGCCAAGAATTCATTCCATAAGGAATACTCGGAAGAAAATGAAATCTAGGAGCATGATCATGAGCCAAATGAGATAAGAAGTCTGCCGCAAAATTAGCTTCTCTATGAATGTGAGCAAAAGAGAGAGCTGCAAACTCCCTAGCAGTAGAACGGATCATCTTAGTTAAAGAGGCGCAGCAAGAATTGACAATACAATTTCTAACGATCATATCAACCGCCACCTTATTATCACACTCCACAATAAGGTTAGAGAACCCCAACGCTTTAGCCTGTCGAAGATCATAAAGAGCTCCCCAAATTTCAGCCATCAAAATGGGGCAAAGGACGATATTAGCAACATATCCCCCGCACCACCTACCTAAATGATATCTAAAAACTCCCCCACAAGTTGCTGCCAAATTAGAATACAAAACCGAGGCATCAGAATTTAATTTAATGAAGTTACTAGGAGGACAAGACCAAGAAACCTGATTATGCCCTTCCTGGATAAAATTAGAACCACAAGTGCCCAGGATGTTGGAACAAGAGGACCCATAAGAGATAGCTTCATTAATGATCGACATTGCAGATTTGTGTTTATTCTTGAAGACAAAATCATTCCGGCTCTTCCAAAGAATCCAACAGCAAGACACAAACAACTCAGGCCAGCTAACTTCATGAAAAACAAGATCCTGCAGATTTAAATTGAAGTTTAACCAAGAACGAAGATCATTACAGCTCATAAAATCTCGATAATAAGCATGGGGCAAAATTAAACATCAGACTTGACTTGCTACAAGACACCCTCGCAAAACATGAAGACCATCTTCTAAATCATCGCTGCAAAAAGGACAAATAGCCGAAGAACACAAATGGCATCTTCTTCTTTTAGCATTAGTCATGATGCCATTGTTTAGAATAAGCCAAATAAAAGTTTTAATACGTTGCTGCACCTTCAACTTCTAAATAAGCTTCCAGAAGTTATCATTGTCACTGGCAGTAGCTTCTGTAAGGTAATGAAAAGCCGATTTAATAGAAAAGTTACCAGAGGAAGAAAGCTTCCAATAAACAACATCCTCCCCAGCCTGCAAAGAAGGAGGATGAATTGCTGTAATGCGACCCAAAGTGTCTTCTAAAAAGAAACCAGCAAACAGATCCCAATTCCACTCTCCATCATCCTTGACAAAAAAACTAATGGATTTATCAATCAACTCCTCTGAGATAGGCCTCAAAGCCATATGAAACAAAGAACAAACAATACCAGGTACCCAATGATCAAACCAAAAGTTGATTGTAGTTCCATTACCAACTGACCATGAGGCATTGCAAGAAACGTCTCCCTAATAAGTGCAAATACCCTTCCAAAGACTAGAGCAATTACGCAGGGGAACCGGACAAGAACCAGAGGAATGCCTAAAGTTATATTTCGAAGCCAGTACCCGCACCCAAAGAGGGTTATGGTTAGAGAAGACCTCCCAAGCCAACTTCATTATAAAAGCATCATTGAGCATTTTTGGGTCACGAAAAGCAAGACCCCCACTTAATTTATGCTGCGCCACTTTACTCTAAGCAACGAGTGCCATTTTCCTTTCAGACTCCTTGCCACCCCAAACAAAATGATGAGTAATCTTCTCAAATTCAAAGCACAAAGTGGAAGGGATGACTGAGGTCTGCATAACGTAAGAAGGCAAAGAAGAAAGAACAGAGTTGGCCAAAGTAACACGCCCTGCAAAAGAAAGATTAGTAGCATTCCAAGCAGCAATCTTAGAATTCATACGATCCAAAATATAAGCGTAGTGCTTCTTGGTAATCCGAGAATGAAGGAGAGGTACTCCCAGGTATTTTCCCAAATCTGTAATTTCATGAAACCTCGGCCTTGTACTCAACTCATGACGCTTTTGAGAAGGAACATTTTTGGAGAAATAAACACTAGTTTTATGGGCATTGACCAACTGACCCGAGCTAGCACAAAAGCTGTCAAAGACCTCTTTAATAATGTGAACTGGAGACATTTCAGCTCTAGAAAAGAGAAGAAGATCATCAGCAAAGAACACATGGCTTAAGAGAGGACCATCCTTCTTGAGACGAATAGGCAGCCAATTTCCTTCATTAACTGAATTTAAAATCCCATGAGATAATCTTTCCATGCAAAGGACAAACAAATAAGGTGACAAGGGACAACCTTGCCGCAAACCTCGAGTTGGCATAAAGGAATGAGACAAACCTCCATTCCACAAAAGCTGCATCGAAGAAGATGTTACACAGTCCATAATAACTTCCACAAAATTAAAGGGAAAACCAACATCCAGGAAAGTGTCCTTCAAAAAATGTCAGCTAATCCGATCATAAGCTTTGGCAAGATCAACCTTAATAGCCATGAACCCCATTCTTCCTTTCTTGTTTCGCATGGAATGCACAACTTCTTGTGCAATAATAATGTTCTCAGTTATATGCCTACCAGGGACGAAACTAGTCTGAGTAGGCCCAATAAGAGAAGGCATCAACATTTTAATTTTGTTAGCTAAAGCCTTAGTAACAATCTTGTACATAACAGTACAAAGAGAGATAGGCCGATACTGAGAGATGTGCTTGGGGACATCAACCTTTGGGATTAAATAGATAAGAGTTTTATTCATCTAAGTGCTAATTCCACCGCCAGGAAGAATACGACGATTTTCATTACAAACATCCGACCTGACCTTATGCCACTGAGACTGATAAAAAACCGCCGGTAAACCATCAACTCTTGGCGATTTCCAAGGTTTCATATCAAAAAGAGTTTTTTTAATCTCATCATTAGTAAAATTGTTAGCACAACTTAACACACTATCACCAAGAATAGGGAAGCACCCTCTGAGATGGTAAGAGGGCCTAGAAGAGCAGTCTTTCAGATAAAGATAAGAAAAATAATTAACAGCCAAAGAACAAAGAATACCTGGATCATCATGCCACACATCAAAATCATCTTTAAGTAACTCAATCCTGTTTCTCTTCCTTCTGCGAATTGTTCTTTGGTGAAAGAAAGAGGTATTTTTATCACCCCATAAAGCCCAATCACTACGTGATTTTTGAAACCAGAAAAGCTCCTCACGAAGAAGAATCTCCTCAAGCTCCTTGATTAAATTTACTTCCAACAGCTCAAGAGAAAGAGACTGCCTAACACCAAGGGTGCGCTGAATACCAAAAATTCTCGCAAGGAGTTCTTTCTTCTTACGAAAAATGTGCCCAAAGACCTCAATGTTCCAATTATGAAGTTTCTTGCTAAAAATCCCCAAATCAATCATAAAATTATCTTGAATAGACCAGTTCCGAGCAACAAACTCTAGGAAATCAGTATGGGACAACCAGGCCTGGAGAAACCTGAAAGGTCTATCTTTAACCGGAGAAATGTAACCACAAAAACTCATGAGAAGAGGTCGATGATCAGAGGAAATTCTAGCAAGATGAGTAATCGAGCCTTCTTGAAATTTAAAACGCCAAGCCGCATTACAAAGACCCCTATCAAGCCTTTCATGAAGCAAACCCCTTTTCCATGTAAAATCAGGGCCCTTGTAGCCAATATCAATAAGATTAGAATTAGTAAACCATTCCTAAAAAGGTTTACAAATCCCTGAATGATTAACAGAGCCTCCACGCCTTTCTGAAGAGGAAAGCAAGGAGTTGAAATCGCCCATAATGAGCCACGGATCCTGAATATTATCATTAATAAGCTGAAGCAGAGACCAAACTCTATTACGAATAGTAATAGAAGGATGAGCGTAGACAGCAGTGAAGAAAGAAAGGAATTTACCCTTCTCACATATACACATATGAACAAATTGGGAGTGATTGACAAGAATTTCAATTGACCAATTCTGCTGCCAAAGAATCCAGATACCTCCACTAAAACCATTAGCCTCCACCCTGTGAGATCGAGCATAACCAATCTTAGAAATACACCTATCCGCTAAAGTACCACTAATCTGAGGCTCAAGAAGCACAACTATAGATGGTTTATGAAGCTGCAAAAAGCACTCCAAAGAATGCAAGAAGGAGGGGCTTTTGGCTCCCTGATAGTTCCACGATAAAATAGACATAACCCTAAAACAAAAAGGGAGACTAACCACCAAAGAGAAGTAAAACTTAATCCTCCTTAAGGTTAGGATCAAGAGGCTCATTCTCCTCCGATGACACGTCATCTTTAACATTAATCAAACCGTCTGAATGCAACATCCGAGAACCATCAACATGCATAAGGTCATAATTTTCCTTAACAAAGGCATTAGATTCATCAGGAGGTCTAGAAGAATACTGTCCTACATTCTGCTCAGAAGCAACAGCACCTTCTATATGCATATCTGAAATCGCAGGACGGGTACTCAGAGAAACTTGACGTTCTTTGCTGACCACAGAATGCAGCTTGGGATTTAAATTCGACGGAAGAATAGTGAGGTTATCCTTATCCGCCACTTTATTTTTGAATTCAAAAAAATCTCCAAAAGTGGGTTTAGCGATGTTAGCAGATGGACCCTTATTAGAAAGTTGGCTACGTGTCATTCCTTGCTTTTTAATAGAGCCGCTACCACGTGATGATGAAGCTTCAAAGCCAAGTGAGGAAAAAATATGAGAATTCTCCTGATCAAAGTTAGAGGAATTAGGAATGTTATTGTTAAAAGGCACCTTTTATTTGTTAGCTGGAATATCTCCTTGAAAGTCGTCATTTATCTCATCCAATATGGCAAAACGTGATCCTTGTTTATTGGAAGAGATATTCTTCCCTAAAGAAGAA
>JANZLH020406408.1:0-10085 GCA_026770325.2 Erythroxylum fimbriatum
ACCATAGATAGGTATTTTATAACATATTGTCAAAAGTGTTACTGTTTAGTGTTACTGTATGTCATTTTTGTTGTAGTAAACTAGCTCTAGCCCACTAGGAAGATACAATATATATGTTCCTACGGCTAATGCAGCAACTCTTGGTCCATTTCCCACTAGTAGGTTCATCTCTCCTTCTTAAGCGGTCTACTATTCCTGAGACCCTGCATATCAACACATATGTGTAAGCCACATCTGATATCTAATACCTAAATGTTATGATCAGAAATAGTGTTAACCTCAATGACAAATAACATACCTGAAGTAGACAGTGGGGCATCTAATGCCTTCTTCTGCTTTACCGACTCCAGATAAGCTTTGCAGTTCCTCTTCCAATGTCCTTCCTTGTTGCAATGGAAGCAAATCCCCTTTGATGCAGTCTCCTTTGCCTTCTTTTTGGCTACACCTCCCACTGGCTTCTTGGACTTCTTCTTCTTCTTTTGGTTCTTCTTGCGAGAACCAGAAGTAAAGTCCACCAGCATCACAACCTTACTGTCTTTCTTGATAGTTTGCTCAGTTGTTTGAGAAGATTAATTGGCTCAGGTATCGACGTGGATATTTGGTTCATCCAATAGTTAAGCACAAACTGTTAATAACTATCAGTCAAACCAGCCAAAATTAAGTCTATACTTAATTCATGATCCATTACGAAACCCAAATTGGCTAACCTTTCAATGTATCCATACATCTTCAACGCATACTGCACTGGAGATGATCCCTCAGCCATCTTAGAGTAGAAAAGCAACCTCGAGATCTCAAACCTTTCAAATTGAGCTTGCTCATCAAACAGTTCTCTTAGATGGTAAACTATAGTATGAGCATCCATAGCCTCATGCTGCTTTTACAGCTCTGTGACATAGAGGCCAACATAATAAAGTTAGCCAGCTCATTATCATCCAGTAGCTTCTTATAAGCTTTTTGATCCTCATTAGATGCATCGGCAGCAGGGGGATCGTGAAGTGGTTCATCTAGGATATATCCTAGTTCTTCAGATTTGAGAACAATTCTCAAATTCCATAGCCAGTTTAGGAAGTTAGGTTCCGTGAGTTTGTTAAAGTCTAGTAGGGAGCGTAGGTTCACACTGGATGAAGACATTGTGGTGATTCAATAACCTAGAAGAACGAGAGAAAGTGTTAGAATGTACACTAATGCATATCGATAAGGACTTTAATCACATGCATTATGGGTCCCATTATTTTTATTCAAATCCATTTCCCTCACTACAAATTTGAGAAAACTTATAATTTTCCTAATGGGTCGATATCCAATGTTACTAAAAATGACCTTGGATTTGCACAATAAGCCACCTTAGGTCAATCGGTAGGTATCATTCATATCAATTGCATTCAGTTACGCAATTATTGACTTGTGCCATCAACTGTTGATTTAGCACACTCATTAGGTTATCAACCCTTAATTCGTATACATCCGATGTATACAACCTAACTTCGCCTCCATCTATGTTGACCTTGGGTTTGCCTAACAAATCAACGCTTCCAGTTAGGACCAACCCATTAATCCAAAAATCTAATTTCCATGGTTTGAACATATTCATGTAGAGCAGGCTTAGGTTTGCCCAACAACCCAACTCTAAAAGAACTATAGTTCTTGCCATATCAAAGGAAGGCATAAGTCCTAAAATTTTAGTTAAGGGATTTATTCTTAGGTCTTACCAATACTTGGATGATATTGTATATTTTCATATTATGGACAACTCAATTAAATTGAGCTTAAATCCATAACCACCCTTAAAATGCATCTAATGCATATATAACATAAATGAGGTTTAATTTAGGTTCTAACTTGACTATGCAAGTAAAGTTCGTGATTCGATTCAACTCTTGAACTGAATCAGGTACTAGTGTTAGTCTCAGCTAATTCACATTATGAATGTGATTCGATTAGGAACCATAAAATTCAATTATTTTCATGTTCAAATTAAACACTTTAATCCTAGTACACATGTCTTTTTCTAGTCACATTAAAAATGTTATGCTCTACTTAGATTAATTCTAAATTAATCCCTAGGGTTTCTAAACTTCCCAAACATCAATTAGTCTTCTATAATATCCCTAGGTCATCTCAAATTTATCTAGACAATTTCGACACAAGCCAAAAATATCTTGACGGTCAAAATCATTAAAATAAATAAGTTAACCTACTAGACACTAAAAGGACCAATTCGATGTCAGATTAATTATAACACTAGTTATACTTTACATTATGCATGCATAATATAATAACTATAACAATAAGTGTCATGCATCTCATATATGTGGCAACATCTTATCTTGCATGTCTATGCAGAAAATTCATAAAAACAAATTTTATAAAATTTAATATGAAATTTACAAGCATGTATGTTCATCAGATTTCCAGAATTTCTCATAATGTCATACATGCACTAGATTGAAACTAAATTCGTAATAAAATAGCAAAAGACATTAAATTGTAATTTCCTTTGATAGAAACATAAAATAACACATTATAAATATTTTTGTGAAAGAAAATCAAAAAAATTTCAAAAATTATTACGAAAATTTTAAAATCAGCACATGCATTCAGTTTTCAAAAATTCCCAGAAACCATCACATTCAATTGCAATTTCCATTGATAGAAACATAATACAACATCTTATAAACATTTAAGTGAAAGAAAATCCAAAAAACATTTTTCTAAAACTTATACGAAATTTTCCAAATCAATATGCATGTCAGTCACAACCCAGCAAGCACTTTGCATATGTTCAATACATCATCTAATACATGCATGACCTTGCTCTGATACCAATGTTAGGGGAGAATAGATTCATACATCACTTGCATGACAATGCAGCAGAAGAGTAGGAATCTAAATTCCTACCCATGAGTTCCCCAAAATTCCAGAAACACAGATGCATGCATAGACAAATCATAAGAACATGAAATTTAAACACTTGTACCTTTTTGATACTCCTCTTTTCTTGATTCTTCTCCTTGTTTGGGTTGTAGAAAACACTAAACCCTTCCTTGATCACCCAAGAACATGCAAAGATGAAGAATAAGCGGTGTGTAAGGGTGGTTAGAACACCAAACTTGATGAGTTCAAGTAGATGCTCAAATGGAGAGATAGATCAAGAATATCTTGCATGCAATTAGATTCATGCAACAATTGCATAAATTATAAGAAGAAGACTCAAGACCACTTCTCTCTCACTCTAGAACTCTTCTAGACCCCTTATCCTCCACTAAGTATGCTTGTGACTAGTTAGCCCTTTTGTACATAAGTGAAGAACTCACTTATGTACATCTGTCGAGCCTTAGGTCACAATCATGGCCTACTTAAAATAGCCATACACACTATATTTTTCATCTGATCTTTTATACGTGTGACCCTTAGGTTCCTGGTTATTTTGGACACTTAAATTAACTCTTAATTAAAACAAATCATGAAAGGTTTCATGATGCCAATTTACTGGAATATAAATGGATTAACACGCGAACTTTTCAATAGTTAATTATCTGACTTACGAACCTTTCCATAGACAATTACCGTGCAATTCATCCTTTCACCATACTACACCCTACTTAGTTCGGAGTATGGGCTATATGTCAACTCCCACTAGACTGACTACGTTACATCTAGTCCAAGTGATGTTAGTTCTTATCTTGGGATATCATTACTCTATGTGTCATTGGGTATTATCTTCTTCTATCAGGAGTGGTGAATCCTTTATTGGCTACCTAATTAGTCGTACCCAATTATCACCCTATGAGTGACCTTGTCTTGAGGCAACAAGGAATGATGTTAAAGCACAGGATCAGTGTCCAAGATATCCTCGAGTACCTCAAGTCTAAGGATATTTGCACCATTGCTATGATGAGATTAATCATTCACATTTGATAGATCATCCATATGTTAATTTCATAGCGGGTCATCCAAAGTACTTACTACTCTTAGTAAGCATCCACATGTTAACTCTAAACATCTCATGCTTACAGTCTGTAAGATCCACTGCTTGATCAAATAAAAAATTATAACATGTGGTAGTCTATCCGAACTAATAATGTCCTATCTTATTAATCTTATGACTAGGGATAATTTAGATACTAACATAAATGCACATGATATGAATCTCATTATCATGATCTCATCATGATTTCCTTCATGCTATGTTTTGTATCATGGACTTCATTAATTCGATTTAAGATCAACTTTAATTCATAAATAAATGAACATCAAATTAATAAAAATTGCCTTTCGCTTTATTAATCAAAATAAAGCTTGTATAAAAGTGTTAAAGGTGATTGCCTTTAGAGCACTACTCTAACACATACAATCTCACTGTCTCATTCACATATATATCTGCAAGCTTATCCAATGAATAATCAAGACGAACAGGCATAAAATGAGCAGACTTGGTGAATTTATCCACAATCACCCATACAACATCATGCTTCCTTTGAGTGAGAGGAAGTTCACTAACAAAAGCCATGGTAATGTTACCCCATTTCCATTAAGGAATCAAAATAGAATGTAATAAACCAAATGAAACCTGATGCTTAGCTTTAACTTACTAACATGTCAAACATTTGGATACATAATCTACAACATCATGTTTCATAACAGACCACTAGTAATGCTGCTTCAGATCTTGATACATTTTATTTCCACCAAGTTGCATTGTAAAAACATTATTATGGGCCTCAAACAATAGCTTTTTCTTTAATTCATTACTAGCTGGTACACACAATCGATCTTTGTAATACAAATCACCTTCTCCTTTCACAGAGAAGTCACATTGTTTGCCTCTTGAATTGTCAAGATAAGTTATTGCAGCTTATCATCAACTTTCTAAACATCACAGATCTTTTGTCTCAAGGTAGGCCTAGCTTTTAATTGAGCTATTAAAGCCCCATCAGATGCAAGTCCCCATTCACCTTGTTGCACGGGCAATACCTAAATGGTCTTCCGACTTAAGGCATCAGTCACGATATTAGCTTTACCAGGATGATAGTCCATAATACAGTCATAATCTTTAAACAGTTCCAACCAACTTCGTTGTCTCATATTAAGTTCTTTTTAGGTAAGTAGATATTTCAGACTTTTATGATCAGTGAAAATCCTACAATTTTCACCATACAAGTAATGTCGCCAAATTTTTAAAGCAAACACTACTGTTGTAAGCTCAAGATCATGCATAGGGTAGTTATGTTCATGTCTAGAGGAATATGCAATGACCTTACCATCCTGCATCAAACACAACCCAAACTGTTTCCAGATGCATCACTAAGCATAATATATTCCTTACCAGAAGTGGGTTGAGCCAATACAGGAGCTTTAGTAAGCATTCTTTTTAGTTGATAAAAACTAATTTGACATCTAGTAAATCATTCATATTTCACTCCTTTTCGTAGCAATTTAGTCAAAGGGATGCTATCACTGAAAACCCCTTCACAAATTGGCAATAGTAGCCAGCCAAACTCAGAAAACTTCTCACTTCTATCCCGTAGTGGCTTCTAGTTAATAATTGCTTCAATTTTACTAGGATTAACTCTAATTCCTTGAGAAGAGATAATATGTCCTAGAAAAGATACTTCCTGAAGCCAGAAATCACATTTGCTTAGCTTGGCAAACAACTATTTTTCCTACAGGGTTTATAACACAATCTGCATATGTTGTGCATGATCATGTTCATTCTTGGAATAGATCAGGATATCATCTATGAATATCATAACAAACTGGTATAAATAGGGCCTAAACACTCTATTCATCAAATCCATGAATGCCACTAGAGCATTAGTTAGCCCAAATGGCATTACCAGGAATTCATAGTGTCCATAACGGGTCCTGAATGCAGTCTTCAGAACATCCACATCCTTTACTCGAAGTTAATAATACCCTGATCGTAGATCTATCTTTGAAAATACCCCTGCATATTTTAATTGATCAAACAGATCTTTTTCCCTTAGCAACGGATACTTATTCTTCACTGTGACCCTATTCAATTGCCTATAATCAATGCACATCTAAAGAGTACCATCTTTATTCTTAACCAATAGAACCGATGCTCCCTAAAGTGAGACACTAGGTCGAATAAATCCCTTATCTAATAGCTCCTGCTACTAAACTTTCAACTCCTTTAATTTAGTAAGAGCCATCTTGTATGGTGCTCTGGATATAGAAGCAGTGTCAGGCATAATCTCAATAGATAGCTCCACTTCCCTTTCAAGAGAGAGCTGGGTAGGTCTTCAGGAAAAAAATCTAAAAATTTGTTCACCACTGAAATGTCTTAAAGGTTAACATTTTCCTTCTTAGAATCAATTATAAAAGCCAAATAAGCTTCACATCCCTTGCTAAGGAACCTTCGAGCTTGCATAGCATATATCACATTAGATAGAGAACTAGTGCGAATGCCATACAATATTATTGCAGGTTGATCAAGCTTTTTAAGAACAATAGTCTTGGCACTACAATCAACCACTACCTGATGCTTGGAAAACCAATCCATACCCAAAATCAAATAAAATTCATGAAAAGACTATTCAATTAGATATGCTATATACTCACTTCCTTGGATCATAACAAGATAGTTTTTATAAACCTGGTTAACCAACACAATACTAAACAGAGGACTGGTTACAAGAATATCATAATCTAACCGATCTACAGGCATCATTTTATCAAGAATTTCTCCAGAACAGATATAAGAATAGGTGGATTTAGGATCAATCAAAGCATGCATTTCAGAGTTAAAGAGAGAAACAATACCAGCAATGACCTCAAGTGTGACCTGATCCTTACAAGCTTTCAAAGCATAAGCTCGAGCCGTAGCAAAAGGTACAACAGGTCGATCAACAGTTTCTAAAAGAGTACTTAGATTAGGCCTAAACTAACTAGATCCTCCACAACCTCTACTACGTCCTCTATTCCCAGCAGGTGCATAAGAAACTTCGCTACTAGCATGTGACTTTTGAGACTGTCTCATAAGCCAATTTACTATCAAATGATGCATGCTACCACATCAAAAACATGAACCTGTAGTCCTCCTATAAGTATCCCAATAGTATTTGGAGCAATGAGGACAATCTGGAGCACCAGAACCTCGGCCCACAGAGGAACCCCTATCAAAATCAATTTATGAAGAAAAGTATTGTCGCCTTCCTCTAGCCACAAATCTTTGAGTGAATTCTTGTGTAGTGGAAGCACCTTCGCGACTTCTCTTACCTAAGGATTGACCTCCTCTAGCAAATCCTCTTCGTTGAACTTTTTCTCTCTTAACCTCTTGCTTCTCTATTTTAATGGCAGCTTATACCAGCTGATCATAACTCACTTGCTGCAAGAGAGTGAATGCTGCAAGATTCTCTTTAATTGAGTGATTCAAATGATCCTCAACCTGATGACACGACAAATCTTTAGTAAGCACAAGTTTAGGTGTATATTTACTAAGTCAATTGAATTCTCTGTCATACTCAGCAACAGACAGATTTCTCTGCTTCAGATTCAAAAAGTGCTTCCATCTCTTCTTTCTATAAGCTTCTGTAACATATATACTTAGCTTTAAACTTATGGGAAAAGAAATCCCAAGTGAGAGCTTCTAGCAACTGAGGATACCTTATAACAAACTTCCACCATTTATAGGTTGCTCCTTAAAGAAGGGAGACATCACAATGCACCATCTGTTTAGGTGGGTAGCTAACTTCATCCAACACCTTTTTCACCTTTTCTAAAAAAAATTTAGCCATTTCAAACTCCTACAGGGATGTTCCAGTGAATTCTTCAGCTCCATACTTTCGCAACTGATCCATCGGAGCCTTGAGTGCGGTCATTCGGTGCAGTAAAGTCATCATGTCTTGTGACAACTTATATAAAACTTCCCCCTGAGCTGAAAGTGGAGGAGGAGGAGGTGGTGTTGCAGCTTCATGCCGACTTACCCCAGAGGGTCTCGTTATAGACAGACGAGATTGCGCAGGATTATTACTCTCAGCAACCTCATCAACAACCTCATGAGATCTTTCCCATAATTAAATCTAGAACCAAAACATGGGACAACCCGCATTAGGCCAAACAAAACTCTTATTTCCATGTATAAGCAATATTTAAACGTTGGTTAAACCAAAATCACCTAAACCATACTCTGATACCAAACATTATAACACTCTAATACCCCCTAGGAGGATATACGAATGCCACACAAAATAAACCTAAAACATACCAAGATATTCCAGTAATTCCTATATAATAAGGCAACCTACTTTACATTTCATAATTTGTTAAATTATAAATAGAAAAAAAATATACACATTGTATATATCAAATACATGCCTTAAATACAAAACCATCATATATTATAGTTATTACAAACCATTTATACAAAATACAAATATATCCCATAATATTGGATACAACTCAAAAATAAACTTAAATATAACACGTCTTTCTTTGGCCACTACGGTTGTCCCAACCTTAATCTTTTCTATGGAGACCTACACGGAGAAAGAACCACCGTGCTAAGCATATAGTTTAGTGGGGAATAACTAAACAAGATACAAGATGATGACTGCTTTCAACAGTCATGTAGCATCCCGTCCCCGTATTAAGGGTTAGGATCCAAAATTTTGGTACATGTGAGCTCAAAGGGAAATTAAGACAATGCATTTTCTTGTTCATGTATCATGTTAGCATATATGCATATAAATATGGAATGTTTTAGTATAAGAAGTGGTACATGCATTCATTGAAAATTTCCGAGTATAATTGATATTTAATGGGATTGTATTGAAAATGAGGAGTGGAAGGAGTATAAAGAGTGATCTTGGTATGAGTTGTGATAAGGAAAGATTTAGAAATAAAAGTAGTAGTGATCTGGAAAATATTGACTGAGTATGCTTCAATCTTTTAGCCACAACATTTTCTTTAGTCATCCAAACGAGATGTTTCTTAATTTGGGTTAAACTAGAGATATATGGCTACATTTCGTATGAAGACATCGAATTTCAATTCTGTCTATAAGAATCTCAAAAGTTGTCACGAAGTTAAGGATTTGGTGTAGTATGTTGGTGTATGAAGGGAAAATTCGTCTTCGAACTTTAGGGGCAAATTTGGGATTGATATAAATAGATTTTAGCAAAGTTGCCTACTGGAAAGTTGTAGAGCTTTCTTTTATCTTTCCAACGGTATATTATATGAAAAATTTGGACATCGGAGTCAAAAGTTATGATTCTTATAAGTGTCTATGTTTCATACGCAAAAAGTACATGGAAGAAAAGTAGACGAAAGAAAAGTAGACGATAGAAAGTAGACGGAAGAAAAGTAAACGATAGAAAGTAGACGGAAGAAAAGTAGACGATACAAAAGTGAGACGATACAGAAGTAAGACGATAGAATTAGCTTTTGAGGTCTTCATGAAAGTTGTAGATCTCTAAGTCTTCTTTCCAATGGTCCAAAAACAAAGTCAATCCGACATCTGTAGCAAAAGTTATGGTGTTCGTACTGAGACATGTACATTACAAGTGAGGGCATAAATGTGTTGAAGTATTTTGGCCATAACTTCTTCTCTAGACCTCCAAATGACCTAGTTCTTGAACCATTGGTTTCATAAGACATTTCTCTACATCTCCTCCAGAAATAGAAGCTATCTAAAATGTAGGGAGAGAGATTGAGTGAAAATAGTGATACAAGTACAGTGAGTATGTTCTTAAGGGATATGAACTGGTGTTATTCTACTAACCACACTTCAGTATTTTGATGATTTCTGGAGTTTTACTGATCCAAATGAAATGAATTTTGTTTTGAAGTAAACTAGAGGCATGAGGCTATAAATGGTATGAAGAACTTGAAATGTAATTCAGTCTCTAAGATGTTTAAATTCCAGATGGAAGTTACGTATAGTATACTATTATGAACAAAAACAGTCCAAAATGTTTAAAGTGTATCTTATGAATCACTGAACCAAATTCAATGGTTTCAGTGGCATAAGAAACTTAAGAGAATAGAGGATATTTTCTAGAAGAAAGTGATGTGTCAGAATGTTCAAGGATATATTTGGCAAGACACTTAAGTTTAAA
>JANZLH020406457.1:0-10079 GCA_026770325.2 Erythroxylum fimbriatum
TTTACAATGCATTTTAGTTCATTAATATTTTCAAGATCGAAACCCCCTTCTTACTAATTTCGCTTGCATTTTATGACATATAGGCTAGCTTAGGTCCATTTCATTAGGTTCCGATTAAGTGAGACGACCCGAGGTTACATCCTATATTGGAATCCTTGGAATTAAATTATTTTTGATTCGGCTTCCAAGGGATCGATCTTTAGATCGAAACGAAAAAGCCGCGATCAATTGGGTTGGGCATCATCACTTAAGCCCAAGAGGAGAGGGGCACCTATGATTAGACTTGGGAGCGCGTTGGACCAGGCCTAGGTGTGTTTTTTATTACTCTATTTTTGGACTTGTTTTAAGTTATATGTATTTTGGGCTTTGATGTATTATTTAGTCCAAGTCTTTTATTATTTGACCTAGGTATAAATACCCTGTTTAGGGTTAGGGGAAGACAACTTTGAGATCAGATTATTCTTATGTTGCCACAGGCCATAAAGTGGGGATTTTCACCTCTTGTTCTTCTTTCATAAAGAATGAACAATTCACTTATCAATTTCGTCAAAATTGTGGCATGTTTTTTTGGTTCAATTTCTTGGAATTAATTCCCATCATCTAGGTTGCTTGGAACAGGTTTCCCTGAGGTCTAGTAGGAGCGAATTCCTTATGTATCTCTTTCTTTTCAATTGCGTTAATTATGTCCTATTGAAGAACATCATAGCCGAACCAAAAGAATCAAGAAATCTTCATCATTCTACAAAGTCGACGCATCTTCATTCATCCAAAGAGTCATGAACAGACCATCATCAATCCACGCATCTCTTTCGCTCACGTTACTATTCCTCCTACTTTCTTTGGTTGATAGATATCCTTCCAGCTCACTTTAGCTACTCCTTTCTCTTTCTTCCTTTTACCTAAAAGGAGCTACTTCATCAATCTTTCCATAGTTTTAACCAATCCTTTGGATAAGAAGATGCAAAGCACGAATAGGTTTGCATTGACACAACGACAACCTTCAATAATTAAAGTTTTCATCTATAAGAAAGGGCTCTATTTGCTTCTGAAAAACATTTCCATGCTTTCCCAAAGGGTTATACTTGAACTATTTTTCAGACTTCGTTAAAACGAACATACAAAGGACTCGACCATTGATATATGAAGCAAAAATCAAGAATTGAAACGACATAAGTACGGTTCATGGTTTAACATAAGTTTCAATAGTTGTAGCTACCATAGGTAAACCATGAACAGACGATGAAGATGAAACAATTTGCATGTTTTAATTTTCTATCTAGTTAATTCTAGACTATGTATTTATTTTTAGTTAATTACAGATAGAAGTTTTCTTGTATTATTAATAAGAAACTGTAGGAAATTATTGAAATGCCCTTTGATATTTTTTCATTTATATTTACCCAAATTTCTAAAGAAATTTAAGGAAAAGTACCTAATGAACTTACATAGCCAAAATTAAAAAGAATGAAAACATAAAAACTCTAAGGAAACTATATATTATTAAAAAAAATTATATATTTTTGAAAAAGTAATTAAACTTCATCACTCATAAATATCTCAAATTAGAATTTAAGTATGATTAATTAAAATATAAAATGAGTAAAATTCAAAATGGTAAGAAACAAAACTAAAATAACACAGATTAAAAATAATAAAAGTAACAACACAAGTTAAAATTAAATGCTAAACATGAGTATATTTAAACTAAAATTAGTGGGACGATGTTACAAAAACTAGAATATAATTATAAGAATATAAAAAAAGTTGAGAAAAATTTAACGTCAATAACGATATTGAAATTTTTATTGATTTGGGTGCCAGAATATCCCTACTGAAATAAATCTATTTTACAAAGTCGTTACTAATTAAGGGCTCATTTGGTTGAGCTTTTATCAGTAGAGTTTTTATTAGTAGAGCTTTTGTCAGTAGAGCTTTTCTGAGAAGAGCTTTTTTAAAAATCCAGTTGATTGTTTGGCTATCAATTCAAAAATAACTTTTTAAAAAGAGCTTCATACAGTAGACTGTTTGGCAATATAAAAATAAAAAGCATTTTTATTAATTTTAACAATATTTTATTTTATAATAAAATTATTTATGCTAAATAATATTTAAAGTATACTAAACAATATGCAAAGTACCATCTTGTAAGAAATTTTAGATAACCATCTTGTAGGAAATAATTAAAGAGATGTCTCATTTTCTTGTAGGAAATAAAATTAAAATGAAAAATAAATATTAAAACATGTAAAAAAGTTAAATAATATTATAATCCCAAAATAAATATTCAAGCTAAAATACTTAAATGCATAATAAACTATGCAATTTATCATAATACAAGAAGATTTGCAATATGTTCATTGCAACTCCAATTTGAACCAAATGCAAAATTTCTTCTTCAATCTCTTCATTATATTCATGATCATTATCAGAATCATTATCAGAAGATGACATCTGTATCAAAATATATAAAAAGATAAATAATAAGCTTATTGTATAACATGATAACATAGCAATAATCATAACACAACAATAACAAAGTACAATTTAATACACCAACCAGAAATCCAATATAACACATTAATAGTAGCAAAATCCAAAACAACACATTACAAATAGTCCAATATTAGAAACCAAACACATTACAAATAGTCCACAATCATTTCATTGTCTTAAGCCATTCGACTTGAAGCTCAACTTCCTTAAGCTCAATAAACATCTCTCTATTTTTCTTCTTCAAAAATACTTTGGTAGCTAACATGAATAGTTCACTTCCCTTTTCTATTTCATTTATACTGCGTAAGATATTCAGCGCCTCAGCAATGCTATAAGCAGGTTCATCTCTTTTAATAGACCTCATTGAAGTTCTACTAAGTATTGCATCACATATGCTCTCCAAATTTTGATTTAACTTTTCGGTTATAGTATCATATTTCTTTCTCTTTTTTTTCCCTTTCCTTTTGTAGAGGTTCCTAGAGCTGGAGTGGATGAACCAATCTCATTATGAATATTTTCAATTTCTCGATTGACAACAAGGCCTTCAGAAAGGTCATCGTCAAGATCAATATCAAATAGGCTTTCTCTACACGCCACATCAGCATCATTCGGTACAAAACCTGAAGAATGCAACATCTTTAAATAAAATATCCAGCTGTTCAATATGTTTCAAACCTTTGGTTCGAAATTTGGCTGCCTCAGGATTTTCCTACAATAATATTGTTTAAGTTATTAAACTATCAAGTAATATTAGAACAATATAAATCTAAAGCTTAAATGCTTACCTTCAATTTCTTTTCCCACCATTCGTCACTTGCATCAATAGTTTGATTAGTAGGATCCCATCCTAGTCCAGTTTCCTTACCTACTAAATTTGTCCAAAGCTGTCAATCCTTTTTTAATTTATAATTCTTCTTAGTTTCATGAGCAAACTTTGAAACTATATTTTTCCACCTAATCTTGTTAAAGTGATCATTTGGTCGATTTCCATCTAATGTCTCTTCTGAAAAAATTTTGACTACAATTTTAAGAGTTCTATCATTCCACTCTGTTTTAACCCTTTTTTTTCAATTTATCCCCACCTTGAATATCTTGACTTGGATTTGACATTTCCTATCAACAACACATGATCCAGAAAACAAAATCCACACTAGATATAATAATGAATTTAGCAAGTATAAGAAAATATAAAAGCATAACCAGAATGATATAGACAAAAGCATAATAAGCGTTAAATCTTTTGTGAACTCAACATTAAAAGCATAATAAAAATGACATAGACAAAAGCATAATAAACATAACAGTTGCTGCATAGAAAATAAATTAATCAGATAATTCACCTACTGCTTATTGAATGCAGATTCAAATACGTGAATATTTAGTTTCTGTCCATCTCTACTATTAGGAGGCAACCACCCAACAACAAATTCCAACAAAATTTAAAAGTGGTTGCGTATCAATTCTGAATTATATGCTTTAACAACCAAAATATAGTTGCTACAAAAATAAGAATTGATCAGAAAAAGAATTACTAATAGATTATTGTTGTCCCAGATATTCTTGAATTACTAATAGATTATTACTGTCCTAGATATTCTTGAATTCAACAACTCAAAGATCTGGAGCAATTGTAGCTCACCACAGGGATTCACCAGATGACGACTGTAGCACCCCACTCTCGTATGACACGTATCCGACATCCTAAGTGATATCTGAGTAGGAATCCCACAAGAATGGCGTGCTAAAAATAGTAAACGGTCAAATCCCATTGCATTTTTTCTAAAACAATAAACATATATGCGAAAAATCGATAATCAATTTCGGCCCGATTTATTTATAACAATTTCAATCATAAAAGATACAAACATTATTGACACACATCAAAGTTTCAGTAATCACTTGGGCCTATTACAGAACAAAATACTTGTTTTCATAATATCTTTACATTTTAAAAACCATTTTCATACACATTGTACAACACTTAATATTACATTTGTCAATACAACATAATGAAAAGGTGCAAACTGATCCCGACTCCTAACTCATCCTCATTTGTAGTGGCTGTACTCCAATTGGTCTAATTAGATAACTCCTCTGAACCTGAAAAGTCACGTTGCAATTTTTATAAGTTTTGTGAACTCAATGAGTGAACCATCATTGATGATTTCACCGGATTCACATAAACAAATAACATATTTCGAAATTATTCATGCGGAACATGTATATTCCAAATATTCACACTATTACGACACATCATTTAATTATTGCGAATCAGAACATATATACACAACTATAGATGCATATGAGACTCCACGTTCATTATTATTGTTATAACCGAGTGCCTATCACATATCACATATACAAATATTGGCCCATTGGGCTCAGTCAGAAACATATATCACGGAGCATGGCTCTACGTGCAGAATTGTATACCACAGAGCAAAGCTCTACGTGCAAGCGCTTGATACTGGCTACTTCGGTCACAACGCCTCTATCTAAGCATGCATTTTATGAAATGCAACAATTCATAATTTACCATATATCACAATCATTTATAAAGCACAGTCAGAATTTCATAATCATTGGACCTAAGTCTGGCATTCAACTTTTGTTGAGAATTCACATAGCATAATACACAATCATAATTTCATAATCTTCAGACCTAAGTCCGGCATTCAACTTTCGTTAAGAATATATGTATTTATTAGTGAAATGCCAATGAATGCCTGTACAATCATTTGAATGTGCAAAATAAAAGTATATGCCACAGTTAACTTATGCATGATGTGGATTTTCCTAATTTCACAATACTTTCTCATAAATTACTATTCTAGCCTTAACATAGGTAACGAGATGTTACATAATGCCTACAAGATTGATTTGCTAGGTGAGTATCAAGTATCTGCTACATTTAATGTTGCTGATCTCTCTCCATTTGATAATGTAGGTGCTGATTCGAAGACGAATCCTTTTGAGGAGCGAGGGAATGATACAAGAAGCCATGGCAATGGAGATTAAGGTGCCACACGCCAAGACAAGTTTACTTTGCCAAGTGGACCTATTATGTTGGATCCCATTTTCGGAACCTAACTCTTATCAGAATACCATAATACTTGAGCGTGGTTCCTTGTAGGGTTATTTTCATTAACCTTATTAACCATCATCCCACAAGGGTGGCGTGCCTACAACAGTCAAACATCAAAACAAACTTATTACTCCAACTTAATCATTTTAACAAAGAAGTCAATTATGAACATACACAACCGAAACTACTTCAATCTATCATTTCATTTCTAAAGCAAAAGAGTTTTAAAATCTTTATTTACATAACAAAAGCCACACCATTGGCTTATTACAAATACAAAATAGCAAAATTGAAGCAATTCCCTTAGGCTCTTAATCAGTTGACCTCTTAGCTATCACCTGAAGATGGGACATAAAGAGGGTGAGCTTGAAAGCTCGTGGGTAACAGTTTATAAGGAGAATAACCAAAATCGTTGAAAATTTCATTTTGTATAGAAATTTATAAAACGCATAGTTCTCAAATTTTTAAACAAATTGGCAATCTTAACTGAAACTCATAGTTTAAATGTCATCACATAACACTCAATTATGCACCATTAATAACCATACAAAGATGTAATGCACAAACAAATGGCTTGAGGGTCCTATGGAAACATAATCGAGAAACCGAAGTTTACCCCATGAATAGAATGAGTCCATTTTTAGAGCTCATAAGCCACAAGAAGGTAGTCGGGAGAAGGCTCATGTCAACATGCACGTGACGAATAGAATGGTCCCACTCTCGCCTAAAAAGCACTTCATCATGCTTAAACATCATTTTATCAAATGCTCATTTTGTTCTTGCTCTTTCCTTTCTTTTCATTATACAAAATGTCATGACATTTTCAAGGCATAACAAAAATGTTTCAGTACATTTCCATCTTTTTTTTGAAATTCATCAACAAAATTCATATACTGAACTCATGGAGATTTCTCAAATCATTCAAATAGCAGTCATGCACCTTTATAAAACAATTGAAATCATTTCATTTTCTTGAATTAAAAGAAAAGATTAGTAGCTCATAACTATATTATAAACATGTAACCCACCTTGTTTTCTTTGCTTAAGAACTTGCCCAAAATGCCTCTCTTCTTGTTCCTCTTGCCTCTTTTGATCCCTTTATACAATAAAAAAAATTCCCACTCAATAGGTTTTTCAATCGAAAGTCCCACAAAGCACAATCACTAAAATTGGTTCTAGCATACTTAAACCCATGCATTTTCTGGACTCCATGAACTAAAATCCTTTCGAAATCTAAAAGATTCAAAATGATCTTGATTATTCACCAAATGAAGAGATCTTTGGCTCAAATGGAAGCTCTTCTCTTCCTCTACCTTTTTCCCTTCTTGAACAACCTCAAATTCTCTCTTGAAGGCTAACACAATTGAAACCCTAGCTTGTTTTTCTCTTCTTTCTCTCCTTCTCTTCTTCTCTTTGTATTTCTCTCTCTTCTTCATGACGCTCTCTCTTTTTCTCTTCAATGAACATTCTCCTCTCTCTTCTTAAAATGCAATACCATAATTTCTTCTTCGTTTTATGTCCTTAATGAGTCCAAAAAGTCCATTTTACCCTTCCTTATAGGCTTATATTCTTTTAACTTTAAGTGTCTTGCCAAAAACACCCTTGAACATTCCTATAACCTTAACACTTTCTTCTAGAAAAATGTTCCCTTTGTCTTAAGTTTCTAATAACAACACAATCATTCAATTTGGTTCAGAAATCGGAAAGTATTGCTCCAAACATTTTCGGACTGTTCTTATATTGAAGCAGTACACTATACTCAACTTCCATCTAGAAATTGGAAGTCTTAAACACTGAATTAAATTTTGATTTCTTCACACAATTTCTAGCTCCATGTCTTTAGTTTATTTTGAAACATTAATCATCTCATTCGGTGCTCCACTGATTTAGAAATCATCAAAATACCGAAGTATGTTTACTAAAATATCCAATTCATACTCTTCCAATCGATACCTTTACTTTGATTCAAACAATCTTTTTTTTCTGAATCAATAACAAATGCTATCAAATTCTATGCAGGGATAGAAAAATGTGTTAAGAAACTATTGGTCCAAGAATCACTTCATTTGGAGGTCGGATAGCAAGGTTATGGCCGAAAGAATCAAACAACGTTTTGTTCTAAATTATATTGAACCTGTCTCGTGAAAAATGGAATAAATTTTACTAGAGATGTTGGATCAAGGTCATTCTTAGACAATCTTAAAGAAGACTTCGAGATCTACAACTTCCATGAAGACTGTCAAGACAAATTCTATCATATGAAGGGTCAAAAATGGATCAGACGATAGGGTCAGGTGAATTGGGAAAATTGCCATAACTTTCCCTATAGATATCGGATTAAGGTGTTCTTTGGATGGTTTGAAAGAGGACTTTAGGATCTACAACTTTTATGAGACCTTAAAGACATATTTAGTCATTTAGAAGGTTAAAATTAGACTAGAAGATGTAAAATGAATAGTGTATAGGAGAAGTTTCGGCACCAGAAGATATAAAAGGTCAATCATAAAAGATACAAAAGGTCATCCATAGAAGATACAAAAGGTCAAACATAGAAAATAAAGAAGGGTCAAACATAGATGATACAAAAGGGTCAAACATAGAAGAAGCAGACGGTCAACCATAGAAGAAGCAAATGGTCAAACAAAGAAGAAGCAGACGGTCAAACATAGAAGAAGCAACTGGTCTAACATAAAAGAAGCAGAAAGTCAACCATAGAAGAAGCAGATGGTCAAACATAGAAGAAGCAGATGGTCTAACATAGAAGAAGCAAAAAGTCAACCATAGATGCAGCAGATGGTCAAACATAGAAGAAGCAGATGGTCAAACATAGAAGAAGCAAAAAGTTAACCATAGAAGAAGCAGATGGTCAACCATAGAAGAAGCAAAAAATAAACTATAGAAGAAGCAGAAACTCAACTATAGAAGAAGCAGAAAGTCAACTATAGAAGACGCAGAAGTCAACTATAGAAGAAGCAAAAAGTCAACTATAGAAGAAGCAGAAGTCAACTATAGAAGAAGTAGAAAGTCAAACATAGTAGAAAGTCAAACATAGAAGAAGCAAAAGGTCAAACATAGAAGAAGCAGAAAGTAGAAGAAGCAGAATATAGAAGAAGTTGAAAGTAGAAGAAGCAGAAAATAGAAGATATGACGTCATCACAAACGATATGATGTCATCACAAATGATATGTCTCCACAGACGATACGACGTCATCACAGACGATACAACTATACTCTTGAACATCTCCACTTATAAAGAATGTCCAAAATTCTTATACCATATACAGCTGGAAAGATAAAAGAAAGACCTACGACTTTCTACAAGATAACTTTGTCTAAATCTATCCAGAATTTCCCTTGAAGTCAGAACACGAACTTTACATTCATCCACCAATGTACTACACCTAGTTCTAAACTTCATGAAAAATTTTGAGATTCTTAAAGACAGAATTTAAATTTGATGTCTTCATAGGAAATGTAGCCATATGTTTCTAGTTTAATCCAAATTAAGAATCATCTCGTTCGAATAACTAGAGAAAAAGTTGTGGCTAAAATACTAAAGCATACTCAGTGAACATTTTCCAGATCAACTACCTATTTTGTTTCAAAATCTTTCCTTAACATAACTCATACCAAGATCACCTTTTCTACTTCATTTACTCCTCATTCTCAACTCCATTTCAAATAAATATAATCCATAAAGAAATTATAGTCCATGATTAATCATGAACACTAATAACAGAACATACATATATATACATATCCTTCATCAACTTACTACACAAATTCAACTTCATTTTTTTGCTTTCATTTTACGTCTAACTTTCACCTTAATTCTTCCCATTTCAAAATCTCTTATCCACTAAAAACACCAAAGCAAAACATAAATCTATCCACATTTCTCATTCACTACTTTACTATTGTCTATCATTACTAATTCAAAAAAATTTAATTCATTTCTTCTTTACTCATGACTAATCGCAAAAAATTTCTCATTTTATAGTTCTAACTTCTAAGAAAAGTTCAGGGTCTAACATATTACAAGGAAAAGTGCGGCAAGACTTAAACAAATACTTCAGTGGTTTGTTCAAAGTCATATTACATCTCACCTTGATGACAAGGCTGAACCATCCAAGGAGAATTCAAGTAGAGTAGTCAAGCTTGTGATTCTTCTAGAGAGGATGTATGGAGGGGCTAATACTTAACCAAATTCCAAGACAAGTTAAATTATTCTTATGGGCTTAATTTAATACATTGGACTTGTTATTTATCCTTTATTTATTACGGCCAAAATACTTGTTATGGACTTAAGAATGTGCACTTACTAAAAGTCACTTGCCTTAGTTTATTTTAAGCTAGTTTTGGAAAACTAAGCGTGTGGGCCTAAGTAGAATGCTCCATTAAGCCCATTCACCCCCTTAGGTTTGTTTAAGTTATTTTGGTCTTATTTAAGTTAGTTTAGCCCAATCCTAAGTGGATTAGGATCAGATTGCATTATTGGGCT
>JANZLH020406593.1:0-10072 GCA_026770325.2 Erythroxylum fimbriatum
TATTATGGAGTTCATAGGAACATAAGGTCAATGTATAGTTCTAATTGACTTTAAGCACACCAATTTTTATCATAGTGATATCATTAAAATACTGTATGAGACGTTATATGTCAAAAAGAGCTATTCGCCCTTACGTTGAATTGAATGAGGTTTAAAATAGTTAAAGATCGGAATAGATGGGAGATGTTGAGGATAAGTGAAATTGGTATGTATATGAAATTAAGTGATTTAAGAAAGATAAACGAGTTAGGTGGATTAACACCTAAGATATGGAATACAATGAGATAGACCTAAGAGTTATGTGTACTAACACCAAAGAAATGTGAATTATCAAACAAAAGATGAATTGTTCTGAGAGTAGCGCCTTGGTAAGGTGTGCCCAGGTTAGGAAAAAGAATAAACTAAGCTCGAATTGTATTGCTCCACATGATGTTATAGAGAGCATAGGACCATTAATATATGATTTTGTTTTACCAACAAAGATGTTTCAGATTCATAATGTGTGATAGGTGAATATGCTAAGAAAGATTGCTATGATCTGACAAAGATGTATTGTCGACACACGAAGTGAAATTTTTGAGTAATTTGAATTATATTGGGGAAACAATAAAGATAGTGTGATATCTAAGTAAGTGATTGAAAGACTTAATGAGGCTATTGACTACAGTCATTTGGAAGAAAATTATGCAAGTGATGAAGTTAAATGGGGAACGGAGGAGTATTTGAGGAAACAATACCCCTACCATCCTGATCAATTAGATAAGAATTTTGAGGAAGAAATTTATTAAGGAGGGGAGAAATGTAACATCCCTTTCTCATACTAAGGGTTAGAACCCTAAAATTCGGTATATGTGAGATCAAAGAGAGATTAAGAAAATTGCATTTCATGCTCATGCATTATGCTAGCATACGCGTACGTGAATTAGAATTTTTGCACACATTAAAATGATTGTACATGTATTCATTGGCAATTGCTGGGTATAATTGAACTGTGATGTGATATTATTGAGAATTGTGGTTCATATGTTTTGAATATTTAAATGGTGAGTATAGTTGTTAATTTTGAATTTTGCTGAATTTTAAGAATAATTTCTGAAAAGGATGAATATTATTATACTAGGAAAAATGCCGCTTGGGGAGTAAATTGGTGAATGGAAAATAGAAATAAGAAACCAAATGATATTAGAGAATTTTGAAAATGACTGAAAATTTGGAGATGACTTTAGAATTTGTGAGAAGATGTTATTGGAAAATTTTGGTGATAATTGGAATAAAAAGATGGGAGTTATGGAACTAGTTCAATAAGAACTAGTGAGTTGGGAAAACTAACTAAGACTTTAGGAATCGGACAAGTGTCCAAGTCTAAAGTTACTTGTCCAAGTCTAAAGTTAAGTTATCTTAACTTTGAAAGACAAGTTACTCTTCTTTTCTTCATCTCTCTCGTAGCTCTCTTCTTCAAAGTTGCCTCTTTTACACAAAGTTTTTCACCAAATCTTCACCAAAGAAAAACATTGTTCTCATCTACCCTTTCGCTTCTCCCAACTTTAGTTTTCTTTCATTTTCGTCGAGAAAAACCAAAACTAGCCAACTTTCGTAATGAGGTACATGAGTTACTTGAAGGTTAGGGCTTCTTGAGGTTTTACAGATTTTGGAGCAATGTCAAGTAAGTATTATGTAAATCCTTTAAAGTTGTGGTTTTGTGAAACAAAAATGGTGACTTATTGGCATGTCATGAATAAGAGATAAATGGACATTTTTCATGTTCACTGTGAATAAAAGATGAAAATGTGGATTTGTTGATTCTTTTCGATTTTGATGATCATTATGTTATAAGTTAGTGTAGAAATGATTTTTGGAGTTGAAAGAACATAGGAAACGTGTTTAACTAGGTGCAGAAGTTTTTTGAAGAAAACAGAAGTGAGGACTCTATTTTCACTATGTATATATATATATATACATATTCGTGAGTTTTGAGAATTTTAGAGATGAAAAAAAGAATGAATTTAGAGTGGAAGAATAGTTGTAAGATGATGTTTTGAGATGAGAATGAAAGACTTAAAATCAAAGTTTGAGGAAGAAATGAAGAAAATGCAGAACATGTGAAGGTGATATGCATGAAAGGATTTTCTGTTTTTAATGTTTGTGTTTTAAATATGGAATTTGGAATTGTTTATGAATGATTTAAGTTAAATGAGAGTCGGAAATGGGGTTGAGAGGAGTTGGAAATTGGTTTGAAAGAAAAGTAAGAATTTAAGAAAAGAAAGAAGGAGAAATCGTAGAGGTTCGAAAGCACGATCGCGTTTTTGGAAGAGGAAAAAGGAAAGCACGATTGTGACTTTCCTCTAACATTTGGAAACTCATGATCATGCTGGAGCATGATCACGACTTTTGAAAAGTGAGTGAAAGAGCACGATCGTGACTTCTTTGGCTGGTGAAAAATCTGAACATCTTTTGATCTTTTTGCTATATCTTATTCTCCCTACCTCCAAATGACATGGGACCTGAACCATTAGATTCGAAACATGTTTTTCTACACCTTCACCAATAATTATAGCCATCTGAAATCAGATGGGAGAGATTGAGTGATAAATGTGGGACAAAAATAATGAGAAGTTTTTAAAAATGATAACTATAGCACTTTCATTAAACTTGCTTCGGGATGTTGAAGATATCTTGTTCTGTAGTTATCCTAATGGAATGATTTTTAATTTTAAGTAAACTAGAGACATAGGACTACAAATTTTCTAAAAAAATAAAATTTTAATTCTATCACTAGAATTCCAGATTTTGAATTAAATTTGATTACAGAATGTTGTTTTAGTTTATGAATAGTCCGAAATGGTTGGGGCATAACTTTCAGATTTCTGAACCAAATTGAGTGGTTTTAGTTTCATTAGAAACGTAAGAGATAGGAGAACAATTTTTAAGAAGAGAGTATTGCCAAATTACTTTAGTTTCATTTTCTGATTAATCATAAATAGTAAAATCTAAAATTGGTTTTGGGTGTGCACGACCGTGTGTTATGTTTGCGCAGTCGTAACTTGCTTATGCACAGGTGGGCATTTGGTTGCACTCCTATGACAAATTTAAATTGGATTTTAATTGAGTTAAACAACTCAAAAAATGCACCCTTCCTTCTTTTGCCTATAATCTCTTATCTAGACATCCAAATAAGTTAGGAATAGGGATTCTAATGGTTTTATTGAGGTATAAACTATAAGTATAAATGATACTTATGTGGGATTAGAAATATGAATGTTTACGTGAAGAGAATAATAGAGCGATACCCGTGACTGTCATTGAGCATGCATTATATATAGTCCGTATACACATTTGTGCATAAAATAAATACTTATAATTGTGCAATTATTAATGTGTGTGCATCGTATGTATTGTATAATTTTGATGTGTAGGGTAAGCATCCACATTTAGACGTTTCCAGATCATGGAAGCTAATACTAATATAGAGCATACTGTGAGTCGACCTAGATGGTATCATTTCATTGTTTGTTCTGATTTTAGTTTCTGCATTGAATGACTACGGTTATGATTATTATGCAATGTGAATATGATTTATATGAATGTGATTTGCTTATGTTGATGTCAGATAATGAAGGTTTGAGACTTGATACATGAATGTGATATTGAAGCGCTACTTGTATGTGAATGAGAAGAAATAAGTGTATTCTCAACTTAACTGTTGGATGTCAGACCAAGGTATGATGATGAATTTGAAAGTGATTGTGAATTTGAAATCATGTGACTGATTGAAAATATGTGAATGTGATACATTTCATTACATGAATGCATGAAACATAAAGGCAGTTGTGACTAGAGTAGCCCCCAAAAAAGAGCTCAAAGCTCAGAATGTGAAAAAAAGCTTTAAGCTTAGATTGTGAAAAAGAGCTTAAAGCTTAGAAAGTGTATAAGAGCCAAAGGCTCACTATGTAAAATGAGCCTGGTATATCTAACAGATACGGGACAGCTATTAATGAGCCTGGTATCCACAATGGATATAGGACAATTATAGGCATTCGGTCACAACAAAGTAACAAATTAAAAGTGAGTCTCATGTGCACTGCATATGCTTGATATGAATGATTGTAATGGTTTGAATAATTTCTATATTTGAAATGTGTTGAATGTAAAATGTGAAATGACTGATCAAATGTATGTGATTCAATATGATGAATTAAAGATTTGATGTGAACTGCATTATTATATAAACTAAATGTTTATGTGATTGAGTGAGCCATCGAGGATGGTCACTCACTGAGTTCGCAAAACTCACCCAAAATTTGCAATATTTTTCAAGCTCAGAAGAGTTACCCTGTTAGGCAAACGGGAGTATTGCCACTGCATTCAAGTAAGAGGTAGAGGTCGGGATCAGTTTGCGTTTGCATTTGTATTTTCTTATTTTTGTATTAAATTGAGTCTTTTGCAATTGTATAATGTATATTTGAATATTCTGTTTTGAAATAACTTTCCAATGTGGAAAGGTTTGTAAATGAGAATGATGTTGAGTGTAACAATAATAAATGTGATTTTGATGTTATGAAAGAAAAGAATGGGCCCGAATTTGATTACTAATTCCATATACATGTATGATAAATTTGAAAATTTTGTATGATAAATTTGAAATATTTGTACTGAATTTTGAGTATTTGACTGTTCTAGGATACCGCCCTTATGGGGTACGTACTCGGACATCACTCAAAATGTCAGGTATGTGTCTTGCGACACTAGAATTAGTATCTTACATGGGCGTTTTTTGAAATATATGTCCAGTTACAAGCATTTTAGTCATGTTATAGCAGACAGTAGCAACTGATCGCCAGTCTGAGTCGCATTTATATGAGTCACACGCATGGGCATATGTTAAGAGTTGAGTTGATAGAATTAGTGAGAAGAGTGATGCTCTTTCAGAACGTGAGAAAATGAAAGTTGTGGATAATTTGAAATGAGAAATAGTATATGGTTCGATATGATAGATAAAGATTCACTACATTTGTATTGGTGGATGTATTATTGAATATGCCATCAATATTGTATTTTGGTGATATGTCCTCGAGTGTGATATAGAAGTGAATACACTGTCATAGATTGTTTGAGGAAAATAGGGATATAAGTGGAAATGATGATATTAAAGTGTACAAGCCAAGTTGAAAGAAAATAAAATTTTCTATGACCTTGAAATGGTTGTTTGATTAATTTAACAAGGGTTACAATCCATCATAAAGATATATTAGTAGAATTGAGATCATAATTTCGTGATGATTGTATATTAGTAGTTCTAAATTGATTGAGGATATACATATGGGAGATGAAATAAATGACAATAGGAAGATGAGATAGAAATGAGATAAAGAAAAAGATGACAAATCAATTGAGAAGAGTTAAGGCACCCAGTATGGTGGTTAAATCATTATGACATGATGTAACACTAGAAGAGGTAAATTCGGAAAAAAAAAAAGGGGGAAAGTTGATGTTAGTATATGTCAATGTGAGGAAACCTCAATCGTGGCGAGGATAAAGAGAGAAATATTGTCTAGGATCAATTGAGATCAAAGTATTACTATAGTAAGATAATTGGAGATCTGTCAAAAAAATAAATCTCTGGATAGAATGGGATGACCTCGATGATATACACCTAAGTATGTGTGACAATAATGATGTTTACTACTTCATCGAGTTTTGGTAACTAGAACATTCTGACCTTGTAAGAGACAATAGAAATTGATATTCTTGAGGTACTAAGAATGTTTGATAAATAGTGATGGAAGCAATGGATTGATAAAGGTTACATGAATCATATAGATGATAGAAAAAAGAAATCTTCTTTCAAAGAAGAATTTCACCAAATTAGGGTAAGCGGACCAGATAGCTTATTATTAAGAATGATCAATGAAGGAATAAATAGAAAGATCAATGAAAGAATAAATAAGAAATAATATTGGAGTCTTAATCCTAACGAAGACTCAAGTATAAGATGAGAATATGCTACAGAGAGTGTATGCAATTTCTTGATGAAAAGTATCCAATTATGTGATTGGATTCTTGAAATTGGGGTGAAATTAAGTGTATGAGATATAAATCAGATCTAATGAAGGTGTTTCTAACACGGGAAAATAAGATTCTCAATAAATCGAAATGTGTGAGAAACTAGTATGAATGAGCAGGCATTAGAATAAATCCATGTGAAAATCGAGGAAAATTAAATGAATTGAGAAAATCATTTGAGAAAAGAAGTCAATTGGGAAACTGAAAATAATATAAGAGAATATTACCTCAATGAGGAATTAGTTACTTATAGAATTACGAGAACAAATCATGGGCATAAAGAGTTTTGGGTTATATCTGTTGGAATTAACAATGCCCTAATAGTGTTATGTTATTGAAGATTAAAGTGATCCAAGCAAAATTGTATCAATTAATAACTATGATCATGGATGGTATTTTAAATGTATTCGAGAGAATATTTTGAATCCTAGAGGAAATCTTACATATCATGAAGGTAGAAACAGTTATATGTCAAGTTCCATAAAAGTGAATCTTAGCTTGATCAAATAAATTGTGGGTGGTATAGTATTTGAACATGACACATTGGGAGTTCTTTAGAACTAGTTGCATGTTGGATACTATCGGAGATTGTTAAGGAGTTTTTATTGATCTTAGTCCTTGACGAAAATGTCTAAGGGAAAATGTATAAAGTGTATGGACTGATGAATGTAAAAAGAATCCTTGATAAATTATAACACCGATGTAATTATATCGTTTGGTTCTGGAGACTATGTCGTATGTAATGAAGTTTCACATCGAAAATTAGGATGAAATCTAATGCAGCATAATCAAGTGATTTCTTAAGCATGGAGACGGTTTAAGCCTTATAAGTTGATTATTTGATATGTAAATTGAAACTTGCTGCAATTGTGATTGCTTAAAAGTTTGGAGACATTATATATACATAAACATTTCAAAATTTATAGAAATCATCAAAGTTTGAGGTAATTATTGAGTTTGAAAGAATTAAAAATGAGATTGAGACAAGGGATAGAGTTACTGGAAGATTATGATGTACAAATGAGTATTTCCTAGTAAAGCTAGTGTTGTCATCTGATGCATTGAACAGAAAATTCAATCATAGTGTATCACAAATTTAGATATTGAGGTTACCGATCTAGTGCCATAAAAAGCATAAAATGTCGAGTTGAATTTTGGGCAATTCAAAGTACTAGTAGTTATTGAAATTAAGATCAATCCCGCAGGAAAGGATTAATAAAGCCCAAATTGAGGATTATGAAATTGTGAATCTTAGTGAGGAATTGAAAATGAATCTAAATTTTTTAGTTTGAATAGGAAGAATGATATTTTGTGATTGAAATAAGAAGAATGTGTGCTCAATAAAGATGATTGAGCAAAGAGATTACTAGAGAAAGCAAGTAACAACCTAAGCTAGACATCCTAGCAAGAATACGCCGAAATAGTATTTAACTGCTAAGGAGGTAGAAATAAGTGACTGAATGTTTGAATTACCAACAATCCTAACTGTTGGAGATATGTTTAAAGCTTATAGGTTTGGAGTTCATAGGAATATAAGGCCAAAGTACAGTTTTAATTGAATTTAAGCATAATAGTCATTATTGTAGTGATATCATTAGATTATTGTATGAGACGTAACAAGACAAGAAGAGTTGTTCGCCCTTACACTGAATGAAGAGGGCCTAAAAATAGTTGAAGGCTAGAATTGATTCAAGATATTACTGATGAGTGAAATGAAATTGTAATAGAAATTAAATGATTCAAAAAAGATAAAAAGAGTTACGTAGATCAACATTGAAGATATGGAATATAGTGAGATGGAAATAAGAGTTAATTGGATTAACACTAAAGAAATGTGAATTATCAAGCAAAAGATGAAATGTCTCTGAGAGTATCACCTTGCCAAGGTGTGCTCAGGTTAGGAAAAATGAATGAGCTAAGCCCGATATAAATTGGTCCATATGAAATTTTGGTGAGAATAGGGCCATGGCTTATGAGTTAGTATTACCTATGAAGGATGTTTCAGATCCACACAATGTTACATGAATATATTTAGGAAATATCATTATGATCCGCTATATGTGTTATTGATACCAGAAGTGAAATTGTGGGTAATCTGAGACATATTGAGAAACCAGTTAAGATAGTGAATGATTAAATAAGTGATTGAAATACCTAATGAGTCTATGGACTAAGGTCATTTGGAAGAGATTATTTGAGTAATGAAGTTAAATGGGAAACGAAGGAGTATATGAGGAAACAATACCCCTGCCTTTTTGATTAATTAGATAAGAATTTCGAGGACTAAATTTATTAAGGAGGGGAGAAATGTAACATCTTATTCCCATACTAAGGGTTAGAACCCTAAAATATGGTACATGAAAGATCAATGAGAGATTTAGAGAAAAATGCATCTCATGCTCACGCATAAGGTTAGCATACATGCACGTGAATTTTTGAATTTTTGCACATGAAAATAATTGTACATGCATCCATTGACATATTCCGAGTATAATTGATTGTAAATGTGATTGTGTGAAAATTTTGAATTAATTGAAATGAAAATCGATGTGGAGTATATGTGTATTGATTAGAAATTTTGAAGAAATTGGAGAGTGTAGTTGTAAACTTTGAATTCTAGTGAATTTTAGAAAGAATTCCAGAAATTGTTAAAAATTATTGTAATAGGAAAATGCCAATTGGCAAGCAAATTGATGTATGGAAAATGGAGATAGGAAACCAGATGATATTGGAGAATGGTTAAAAATGACTTTGAGAATTTTGGGGATGACTTAGAATTTGAGAGATGATGACATTGAAACTGTTAGAGACATATGGAGTTAAGTTGAATTGTTAGCCCCGAAAATTTTTTTTATGATTAAGTAAGCATGATGATATTAAATTAAGAAAATTTAGTAAGTTACCATTAATTAGCTTATGATAGCATTAAATGAGGTAAGTGTCATGAATTAAAAATAACATTAATGAGGCATTAATGAGTAGATAGCATGTATTAAATATGTTAGTTGAATTAAATGAGTTTAGATGACAATTAATGTGTTAGTTGGGCCATGGGCCTAAAGGAAATAAAGAGAAGAAAAAGAAATAGGCTTAAGTTGTAGAAGAAAGGAAATGGAATTGGGCTTTTGGCTTGTGGGCTTAAGTAAGTGATGTTAGTAGAATATAAGAGAGGAAGAATAAGTGGAGTTAGTAGAGGAAGAATAGAAGAAACGAAAATTAGAGAAGAGAGGAAGAGAGAATTTCGGTGGAAGGGAGGAGAAAGAAGAAAAGAAAAAGAGCTTGTCTAGGGTTTGTGATTCCAAGAGATTTAGAAGGATTTGAAAGAAAGTTCAAGTATTAAAAGTGTGGGAAATGGCTAGAGCTTCATCTTGATCCAAGAAACTCCAAGTTGTGTTGAAGGTTTAAGGTAAGCTTTGGATTTTTAGTTGAGTTTTTGGTTGGGTTTTGATGTAGAAAGCTTAGTTTTGGAATGGGTATAGTGAATATCAAGTTGATTTCATGGAAGAATTCATGTAGTTTTTCAATTGAAGTTTTGTTGATTGTGGGTTTTATGTTGCTTCTAGAGAGAGAAGGAGGAAGAGAAGACCAAGAGGAAGAGCTTCACTAGATAAGGATTCAGCTAGTTTCAGGTAGGTTCCATGCTTATCTTTATATTAGTAAGATATGAATGTTAACTAATAAATGACATTTATGATATTCAACTACTTGAGAAATGATTGGTTGTGTATTGATTGTTTAGCATTGCTTGAAATGAGCATTAAGTGAATACATGATTGCCATTATGAAAGCATTATAGCAACACATGACATTTGCTTGAAATTGTCATGACTTGAATGAGCATGAGTATTAGTGAGTTCATGAAATGTGATTTGAGTATGAAATTCAGTGTTTAAGAATCAGCTAGTTGGATTGCATGAAAATCCATTTCAGAAAAACAGTCAGTTGGACAAGACAGGTCCATTTTTATGCATGCTTACCTGTTATGTGGGTAAGGTAGTCCACCCAGCAGAGT
>JANZLH020406647.1:0-10070 GCA_026770325.2 Erythroxylum fimbriatum
AAATCCTTTGGTGGGAAAGGAGAAGAAATGTTTGGAGGAGATTTTCTTAGAAGAAGAAGAACCAAAATTGAAACTCTAGTTTAAGCCATTATTACCTTATTAATTTTTTCTTTCTTATTTCTTTCGTTTTGATTTTGATATCCTATTCTTAGTTTCATTTTATTGTTGTTTCCTTCTTGTTAATCCTTATTTTTCATCTAGAACAAATTGTCCATTTTTACTTGTTGGTTTTTGGTAGAACCATTGATAGAGTTCTTCTTAAAAGGTTTGTATGGGAAAGGTGAGTGGTAAAAAGAAAGAGTGGTAAGAATATCATCAAGAAAAGCCAAAAATGAGAGAATAGAAGTAATTTAATAACGTAAAATACGAGTATAAATACGTAAGAAATTATGTGAGGAAAAAATGTATTTATTGCCAAAGTTTTCTTAGCAGATTTAAACATAAGTAGTGGCAAAGATAATGTAGAAATTGATCCAATTCAAGGTTTTCAACATGAGGTTAGCTTATTACAGTCTTTATCTAGAGCTAAATTTTCTAGGAAACCAATGTTTAAGGACTAGTTCTAGAAAGGCCAAAGGCTTGTTATTTTTGTTTTTTCCTTCCATTTTTACTTTGATTTTTATAAAAAAAACAACCCCTTAAAATATGTTTATCTGGGTATTGTTGCCATTTATTTTAAAAATAAAAAGACCATAATAGTTTTACAAAAATGTAAAAAAGATGTTTTCTTATGTTTTCATAATAGTTTTTTTTTGTTATAAAACAACAACACATCATGTTGTTTTTCTCTGTTATCATTTTATTTTCTTTTATAACTATTTTGTTTTCACCCTAACTCCTCTCTTCTCTCTCTTTCGCTTCTTTTTTCTTGTGATTTTTTGCCTCTAAATAGTATAAGATATTTTTTGGGTTTTTTAATTCTTCTCAAAATCTTACTGAAAATTTTGTTAATTTTTCTTTCCCTTTTTCTGTCAGTGCAGAAAGTGAAATTAATCTTGGTCTTTTCACCAGGTGAGTTTTCATTGATTTGGATTTTTTCTGATTCTATTGACAAATTGATTTCATACATTGTGTTATTAGGAAAAAAAACTTATTTTTAAAAGGGAAAGAACCCAAAATTTTCTTATTTTCATTTACATGTATCTTAGTTTTTATTATATTATATTTTAGTTTATGAATTTACATTTGGGTGTTACTTTTATAGATTTAATTAAGTTATTAAGTTTCTTTAATTATTAAGATTACGCAAGAAGTGATTAAATCGAACACAAATATAAGAGTATAATAAATAGGCATATTAGTCCAAAATGTTGTTGAAATTGAATACTATTTAGTACTTAAAAAAAGGAAATATGAAAATGACGAATTGGAGAATGGGGCATTTCAATTACTATTTAGTGTTTTAAACATAATTTTTGACACAAATATTAGACTAAGGTGGTTCAAAAAGTTATAAAAAGTTAAGAGGAATATCAACATTTCATAAGAATATATTCGGAGTTAATATCAACTCAATAGAATTTTATTTAAAGAAATATAAGAGTTTATTTGTTGTCACCATTGAATACTATCCAATATTTTGATTACAACATTTGAAAGGAATGTTGGATTTGTGTGATTCAAGAGGACATAAAATCCTAAGAGAATTTTGTATAACTTTTAATAAGACATCTACAGATGATATTGGATGCCATGATATCTACCATTAGCTAACCAATCGCGGTGTGAATTCTAGTAAAGTCTTGTTTGGCTAGCCGAATAAAATGATAGGCTAGTCGAACCTTTAAAAAAAATCATATTTTATAAATACTTAAACCATTAAAAATCAACAAATTTCAAATAAAATTCTTTAAAAAAAACCTAATGGAGAGGCATAAAGAGATAGAAGGGACCACTTTTGAGGGAGATACAATATTGCAAAGGGATTTTCCTAACTTTTACATATTTTTGGGGAGTGTCTAGGTTGATACTTTTCTTTTGAAGGAGATTTTAATTACCTTTTATATGTTAATATTATATGTCATTTAGTTTTTTTTGTTAATTCTTTGATTGATTACATATTTTATGTTTGTTTAAGTCTTAATTAATCATTTATATATACTTTTTTGTTATTTCGTGTAAATTGGTTGAATACCATAATTTTAGAGAAATAATTACGTTTTTGTCAAATTGACAATTTTTGAAGGTTGAATACGTACAAATTATGTGCAATTTTCATGATTTTTGGCTATATAGAATTAAATAGCATGTTATTTATAATTTAGGAAGTCAATAGCACTCATAACTAATTTCAAGTTATATTGTGGATAGGTTGTTATAGTTGGATGGCTCATATGTAAGTTAAATGTTGAATGCATGTATATGGTTGTTTATATGGTTTGAGGCCCTAAAAGCTTGATGATTGTGCATGTTTGTGAGGTAAGGTAATGATTACAATTTGCTAGAGCTTATTAAATGGTGTAAGAATAGGGTGTATAACTTATCATTATTAGGAGCATAATATTTTTGGCCAATTAGGGTGTATACAAATATGTTAGATAGGGTGAATTAGTTGGCACTATAATAGGTAATTTAACATTTAGCTATTTTAAGTACCTTATTTGGAGCTAGATTTGTGTGTGTATAGGTTTGTTGCTAGGGACGATTTAACCTAATCCTACCTTAGGAAAATAAAAAGAATCATTTAGTTAGTCAACAACATTATATGTTATATTTTTTGTTAATTTGATATGATGTGCTAGTAAGACTTCTTTCCTTGACAAGTAGTTTGAAGAAGTTCGTATTGCCAATAATGATGTAGTTCCTTACATATAGATGGAGATATTTTTTCTTACTTATTTATTTTAATTTTTCTTATTAGGTAAAATATTAACGTACTTTGTTTAATTTCAAGTGAGAAGATGATAAAGGAGGAGCTTAGAGATATAAAAGGGAATTAAACTATGTGGTCTGCTTTAGATGGTCTTGATGTTATAGATAGATAGTTTGTCACGACCCGGTACCACATCAAGCCCATGAAAACCGCCGCATAACCGAGCTAAGGACACTCACAATATCCTTAATCCAACAATGCAATGCCAATTGAATATCTATTCTTCTTTTTTTTTCTTTGAAAAATTTGGGCAGCACAATGGCTGTGTTTTAAAAATCCCAAAAGCTGCAAATATTTTTAAACACACATCTATATTCACATCCAACCATAACTTCAGGACTTTAAAGTCCACTCAAGGCAATCTCAGCAACAGTATCAAAAGATTCATAAATAAAGTCAATCATAAAACATAGGGCAATTAAAAGTTATCTTACAAAATCATAAAGTGTATCTACATAAACACAGTTCATGATCCATTAGATAATAAAAGTACAAAATAGTAAACTACCCATGTGCGATAATACCCCAAAATGTCAAAAAACCGCACGATCCACTCAGAGGTTCACACTCATTAAATTAACTTGCATGGCTGGAAAGCGGAGGGGGTGAGTACACTAGGTACTCAGTGAGCAGGAAAAAATATATATCACAGTTAGAATTGGTTCATACTAAGACGATGTAGATAACCTATAAAGTGAATATATCACGCATAGAAAACACATAGGCCCAGCCTATGACTCTATTGGACCCCAAACTTTTCTTGCAAGTTAGAACTATTAAATGAGAAATTGTTGGCAATTATTCATGTGTAGAGAAAAGGAGAATTCTTGATTTTGAAATGAAACAGAAAAGATGGTTTAGATATAGGATAGGTTATATGGGAAATGTTGGAAGTTAAAAGTTGGAAAATGTAACTGAAACATGTTCATTAAGTATGCTTCGGTGTTTTAGCCATAACTTTTGCTCTAGTTATCCAAATGATATGATTCTTAATTTGAATTAAACTAGAGAAATAGGGTTACAAATTGTCTGATGAAATCAAGTTTTGATTTAGTCTCTAAGAATATAAATTTTCGTATGGAAGTTGAGCACATAATATTGTTTCAGCATAAGAACAGTCCGAAAATATTTGTGGTATAACTTTCAGACTACTAAACCAAATTGAATGATTTTGGTGTTATTAGAAACTTAAGACAATGAGGAACATTATTCTAGAAGGAAGTGTTATCAAATTCCTTCAATTACATGATTAGAAAAAGGTTTTGATTTTTGAAACGAGTTAGGCAATGACTTAAATGAATTTTGAGGTCTTGCTAGATTAATTATTTTATTTGGAGTTAATTATTATGTTGATGTTGGTAGGATTTTTAAAATAAGATTTAGTTGAATTAAGTAGTAAGAGTATATATGTATAAGGGCTTTTTGAGAAAGTCACTTAAGCATTTAAGTTACAAGGCGTATATGTAGGGGTAAATTGGACATTTTTCACTCATTAATGGCAAAATTCTAATAAGAAGGGTTGTTTGGCTTTTAAGGAAGAAGCAAGAACGAAAATTGGGAGAGAAGAAACCAAGAGAAGAGAGAAGAAGTAGAGAGTTCGGTGGAGAAGAGAGCAAAGAAGAAAGAAAAAGCTAGGTTTTGATTTTACTAAGTTTTCAAGAGGGATTTTGAAGTTTATTCAAGAAGGAAAAAGGAAGAGGAGGATGAAAGCTTCCATTAGAGCCAACAAACTCTCCATTTGGTGAAGAATCAAGGTAAGAGCAATTTTGATTTGTTTGATTTTTTGGAAAGATTTTGGTTCATGGAGCTTAGGAAATGCATGGGTTTAAGAATTCTAGGATCAATTTTTGTGATTATGCATTGTGGGTTTCTCAATTGGAATCCCTATTGAATGGGAATTTTGTCTTTGATAAAGGAAATCAAGAGAGAGGTAAGAGGAGCAAGAGTAGAGGCTTTTTGAGCAAGGTTTCAAGCAAGGAAATCAAGGTGGGTTTCATGTTTATAATTACGTAATGAGCCATTGATGTTTTTGTCCAAATCAAGATATTTAAATGATTTCAATTATTTCATAAGTGTTGCTTTTATTGCTTTTGAATGATTTGTGAAATTGCTACACGTTTGGTGTATGAAATTTTGATGATGAATTGTGAATTGCTAAATGAAAGGGTTTTTCGAAAAATTGCATGTTCATGAAAAACAAGTTTCCGAAATGTTGCCATTTGCGCAATCTGTTTTCAAGTCATGAATTACATGTTATATGGGTTTGGTTTGGTCCGTCCTGTATGTCAAGTACACTTGTCTAAAGGCTTCTCCTGCTTGCCCACTAGTCGCATGGAGCTCCTTTACAGGCTCCCTTAAGTTCACGGCAACGTAAAACCATTATGTGGGATTGCGATAGTACGTTCTGTTTACGGCTACACAGGACCCTTATGGGAAATGTGTTAGTACATTCTGTTAAGGACTACCTACACCATTTCTGATGTGCCCACGTGTTTATGATTGTGACAAGTTTGATGAATGCAAAATTCATGATGTTTATGAATTTCTTGATAAGTTGTGAATTTGAGAAATATTTGTTACATGGATTTTTAATGTGAAATTTTACAATTGAAATAAATATTTCAATGGTTTTTACTTATTTCTCGGTTATAAGCTTATTACCCACGAGCTTTTTAAGCTCACCCCCACTCTCTTTCCCACCTCCCCCCCTTAGGTGATGAGCAAGAGATCGAGTGAAAGTGAATCATGACATAAATCCGAATTTGCATGTTTTATTTTGTTTTTAAGTAATTTATGTAAATTAAAGCTAAAATTGTATTTTGAGCAGTTATCATTCAAGTATCTTTTGTAATTTGTGGATTTTGGCAAAATGATGTATTGTGGCATGAGACGCCAACAAAGCTTTGTAAGCTCTTGTTTTATGATGTAAATGACATATGAATTTGTGTATGGATGATTGTCAAATTGGAATGTGAATTTGGGTATGGATCAAGGTGGAATTAAAATATGAATTAATTAAGGATGAGGTCAAGTTGATATTAGGTATGTTTGAAGTCATTAACTTGAGATGGAGAATCTTGAGCATGAACTATTATTATATACGTAGGTGAAATACTATAGAAAAGAAAGATAGGAATGTTAGGAATCATGAGTTGTTGTTGAATATAAATAGTCAAATGAATTGAGGTTGAGGGTTTGATGAATTCCAATTGGTAGTTGAATTGCTATGAATGATGTTGTAATAGAGTAAATGAAGTTGGGATAAATTTCAAGTTTTTTATGAGGATAAATTTTGTGTTCTGTTTTCCAGGGGAAATTTTGATTAATTTAGGTATAATTAGACAAAAATTCTTCATGAAAGTTGTAGATGATCTTTCTAGCTTTCCAAAGATATAAAGTTTGTAATTTTTGGATACCGGAGTCAAAAGATATGATGGTTACAAGATGTAATGCTACAAGGGAGGTATGCACAAGACAGTTATGGAAAAGGATGCGACTTTGTGGATTTGATGAATCAAATGGATTGAGAATTGAGAGTTTTATAAGATAAATTTGGTGTTTGGATTGATATGAAGTGATTTGGCACTAGAAGAGTTGAATTTGGAAAGATTATGAGTGAATATGATGTTAGATTGGATGTAGGAAGCATTGGAGAGGCTTTGGAGGGGTTTGGGGAACCCCTATGTCTGTTAGACAGACCTTAGGTCTGTTAGACGGACCTTCTTGGGTGTAAAAACACCCCCAGACCAGTGCATGTCCGTTAAAAGGACCTTTTCGAGTGAAAAAGAGCCCCCAGGCTTGACAATGTCCGTTAAACGGACATTCATGGGACAATTTCAGTAAATCGCGATTTTGGACCCTTTTAGAGGCAAAATCTCGCTTTGTGATCTTATGAAAGTTGTAGATCTCGAAGTCCTTTTTCAAATAGTCCAAGAACGAAATCAATCAGACATTTGTGGTGAAAGTTATGGAAATCGCGCAAAGATAAGTACAAATATGAATGATGACTTAAACATGTTAGATTCTTTTGGTTATAACTTCCTCATCCGACCTCCAAATGAAGTGATTCTTGAAGCAATGGATTCGTAACATCTTTTAATATCTCCCCATGAAAATTGGTATCTTTTGGAGTTGATTTGAAAAAGTTTGATGGAAAGAAAATGAGGGATTGGCTGGGAGAGCATGATTAGGGTATGAACACCCTTTAGCTTTTTATGCATATCTTGTGCTATAGAGCTCCGATTAAGATGGTTCTTCCTTCAAAACAAACTAGAGACTTAGAGCTATGATTTAAAGTCAAATTAAAATTCTGGTTTGAGAATTTCCAAATTCTGTTCACAAATTAGGAGAAATGAGTTTGAGCATAGTGACTGATTTGTGTGGGCACACCATTGAGCAAATTGTGAGGAAATTTTTGGGATGTTATAAGAATGAAGATGAACGAATGATGGCTAATGAGGGTTCAATGCAATAACCCTTCAGGTAATATGCACGCGTTCATGTTTTCGCAAGATATGGACTCTGGAATCAAGCGAGGTCCAACAGATGTATGAGTCTGCAAGAGTTGGGTTCCGGAAACAAGCGAGATCCAACATGAGTGGTATCAGAGCAAGCGTTGGACTCTGAAAATAAGCGGGTTCCGTCATGAGTGGCATCAAAGCAAGAGTTGGGTTCTGAAAACAGGCGAGATCCAACATTTATGGTATTAAAGCAAGAGTTGGGTTCCGAAAACAGGAGGGATCCAACAAGAATAATCTTATAACAGAATATGGAGAGACTCTTGTCTGAAAATAAAGGGCTTTAGATTCAATATATCTATATCTACTTCTTAAAAGGGAGAAGCTTTTGAGGAATTAGTAACAAAGACTCATATTCCTAGTTCATGAATCAACTGCTCAAACTCAGGGAATCAATAGAGATGGGCATCAACTATAGAATAGCAAATGGTGAGAATGCTTCATTATACTTTGATAAATAAATCAAAACAGGGCCACTTAACAAGACCAACTTATTCCTAATACTTAGAAACATGTTCCCTGAATCTACTAAAGTCAAAACATTCATATATAGGAACAACTGGGCTAACAGTTCTTCTTTGTTTGTTAGAGGATGGGATGTTTTGAGATTATATGAGCAAGAAACTATTGTTAAGAATCTCCTTTCTCTTATGGCTTATTTAGAAGCAATTTTTGGGGACTTTAGATAATCTCTAGTTTCTCAATACCTCTCAACTTTACTGCCTTTGAAAGAAGGATCAGAAATCACTCCATCATATTTTCTTCACTTGTGAATGCTTCATAACAGTTTGGAACTTGAGACAAAAGCTCTATTACTTATTTATACCAAGTCTAAATTATGCTAACATGCTTTACAAAGTAGAAAAGGATGGAAGCTTATCGAAAGAAGATAAAGCCTTATGCATCATCACATGTGGTAGCTCTACGGACTCCATTTGGAATGAAAGAAACACTAGATTGTTTCAAAGAAGGTAAATAATAGATTACTAAGTGATAAATGATTTGTATCGATGGATAAGAGAGTAGATAAAAGTGAACCAGAATAATACTAACTACCTGGCTTAGCCTTGAAATGGTCGCATAAAAGTTCCTAATGGAGAAATAAAGTAACATCCCCCTAACATCAAATGTTTGACTTCTAGGTTGTTAATTACTTAGTCACCCGTTTAAATTCCAATTTGCTAGTTACTTGGTAACTACATTGGGCCTATGTTGTATAAGAACTTTCCTTCTATAGTTGTAACTATCAATTCTTCCAGAATGAATAAAGTATTAAAAAAATATGTATCTTAGACAATTTTTAGGGTTTTCTTATAAATAAGAAAAATACGAAAATGCCCTTGGTCATCTAATAGCTTTGACATATCCCTTAGTCTGATATTACATAAATTTCTAGGTTTTTCTCTTTTATTATTTAATTTCCCAAAATCTTTACCTCCTAATTGAAATGCTATAAAATATCAAAAATTTAAATTATTGAATTCCCTTTATCAGTTTCCTTTTCCTTTTTTTTTACGTTTACCCCATTTATTTTAACAATAATGAGGATATCCAAATAACCTAACGAATCAAATATAGAAAACAAACATATGTATAAAAACTTTAATTAGTCACTTTTATAAACTAAATATATCTGATTGTGGATAATTATTTGTAGATTAGAATTTACAAAGACTTTAGGAGTGTCTGATAAAAAGTTTAAATTTAAATTTAATGTTATTATTAAAACATATAATAGACCATAATATTTCAGAATGTTCAAAATGTATCCTAAGTAAAACATTCAATATAAATCTTGAATAAATGAAAATTTAGTAAATTTATATCTTCAATCGGTATGTAGCATGATACAACACATTTATTATTTTTTGTTAGACATGTGGATCCCAATGTGCTACATATATGGTATATAAAGTGAAACCTACATGTATAGTTAAACTTGAATTAATTTTAATTTTTAAAAACTCTATAAACATAATAAACTTGATTAAACCTAAATAATATGACTTTAAACTAATTAAACTCTTTTAATAAAAAATTAGGAATGCCAATTTTGACATGGCCTAGCCCGAACCGATTTTGGTCTTGGTTGACTAGACCATGGACCGTAGGCCTAGGTCGGGTCGAACACGGGCCCTGCTTGGCCCAGTTTGTGACCAAACCAGAATGCCAAAAATGACATCAATTTTTAATTTGTTTTAAAAAAATATATAAGGTTGGGCTTGACCAGTCCATGACTCGTTGGACCATGAACCGATCAGCCAGTGGTTGGGTCGGCCAGTCCCGACTCACCGGGCCACGAGCCACTCATCCCGTTGATCGGGCCACCGCCTATTGACATCCCTATAAAAAATCCTTATCAAATGAAAATTTTCAAATTGATTATCCTTGCTTCATGCAATTTAAAACCTAAAAAATGAATCTAATTGAAGAAAAGAAAAGTTTTTTTTGAGAATTTTAAAAATTCATTAATGAATAGAGAGAATTTCATCAAGAGAGGGTCTCTCCCAAGTGAGATAGACCCACTTAGTTCACTAAATATGTTGGGACCCGTTTCCGGAGCCCAACTCGAAACGAACGAATCATAGTTTAACTAATATCGCGTCATTTTTTTTTTCATTTACACAACATTCAAAGTAATTCCAATTTCCAAATTGAAATTCATCAATTCCTCAATCCAT
>JANZLH020406664.1:0-10070 GCA_026770325.2 Erythroxylum fimbriatum
GTTAATATTAAACAGCTAATTTTACCAAACATTTCTAACAAACAACTAATACAATCGGCTGGTCAAATCAGCTGATAGAATCAGCTATCAGCTAACAGCTAATGCAATCAGCTGTTTGCCAAATAGGGCCTAAGTTTGATTTTCCTGTCATTTTTTAAAGCTGTGGCTGATCTTGATTTTAAAGTTGATGTTGATTTTTCCTGTCATTTTCTTTAAACGAAACGTCGTCTAATCACCTTCCCTTTCCTTGTCTTTGTGGTATGATCACTCGGAGATCCTACCTAGAGGACAGGGGTTCAAGGAACGGTAGAAACAGAAACGTCGTCTAATCATTAAATTCTTGAGTCCTACTCGGTATTGCTTGTCGTCTAATCATTAAATTCTTGAGTCCTACTCGGTATTGCTTGTCGTCCAGTCAATTTATAAATAAAGAAGTAGGTTCTTTATTAGCTAAAATTTTAAATTAAGCTTAATTTGTTAAATAATGGTTCATCGCAACCATCTAACCTCAAACTTTAAAAAGTTACTATTGAAGTATATGTAACAAATAGGTTCCTATCACGTACTACACTTTAGATGTTGGAGTGAAGGTTGGGTCTAATTTCTTTCAACCATATGAGTAACAAGATAAAGTTTTTAAGGGTGATCGAGTTAGCAGTACGAGGGACATGAAGTTAAAAGGTTTTTTGTTCGAGTCTTCTTATTTACGCTTTTTCGATTGAGCCTGTAGTACAGGGCTTGCCTAATGAGAAGTATTTGATTAGCGTAATTTGCAGACTGTTACATCAATTTAAAAATTTACCCAGTACACATCCAAATAATAGTGATTACAAATTCCTCTGCTTGAAAAGAAAAGAGGATAAAGTGTAGTAATTGATAAGAAGTTTGGAATAAGCTAGTTGAATCCCAAGGGACAATAAGAAATATATTATTTTAAATTAGGTTAATAAAAAAAATAAAAAATTACTTAATTTTATAATACTAACTTAAACATTAAAAAGTAGCTATCGACGAAAACGTTCGATGTTAAATTTTTTTGTTCATATAAATGATGTGACTTGTCAATTCAAAATGATACACTGTCATATGTAATTATCACATATTATATTTATGCCACGTATAAATTTATTATTTACTATACTGATTTTTTCTTATTTTGGACTTCTAGTTTTTGATTGTAAGTCTCTTTTGACAATCAATGATATTAACCATGTTTTCCTTAAAAAATATCAAAAACCTTGAAATAATTATATGCTCCTTTATATATTTTACTTTATAATTATTTGTAGAGTATTTAATATTTTTATTTATTAAATAATACAATTTATAAGTGAGAGGCATGTAATATGTCGCGAGTGCATAACAAAAATAATAATATGATGTGGTTCGCTATGTCAATTACATTTAGGGATGGAGCCATGTTATAGGGGAGTGGCCCCCCTTTCAAATATTTTTTTAAATTATTTATATAATTAAAATTTTTAAAATTACAAATATAAGTGCCCCCTTTAAAAAATAAAATCCCTATCTTCTCTTCTCTTCAACTTTGCACGCACAACCCTCCTATTGTATTATTTTTTTGCATTTAGATGTTGACCTCCGGCTCCCCTTAGAGTTGAGTATGGCTCCGTCCCTGATTACATTAACGGAAAATTTAATGTAAGATTATTTTTATTAAAATTTAAAAGTTGAAATATTTTAAATCTATTTTTTAAAGCTTAGCTTAGTATTATAAAGTTGAATAAAGTTTGAGATTTTTTAATTATTAATTATTTTAAAATTGATTTAATTGATATAAGAATCAACATTTATCACCACTCTTACTATTTAATGTCAATTTTGAGTAACTTAATGGTTCATGATAGCCGAGTAGTTAAGGATAATATTACGTATTATTGAATTTTTTTAGACTTCACGTATTAGCAAAATTTATACTAATTATTATTGTTATCGCTGTTGCTACCAATATACATAATTTGAAAAGTTTCATATTATGTAACCTTACTTTAATACGTAATAAAAAATTTAAAATAAGTTTATGAAAAGTTATGATGTACGCAGTCTTTTTTAATATTAACAATTTAAAATATCAATTTGCTTATGAAGTAAGTGATTAATTATACTCTCTCTTTTTTACTTCAAATTTTAAAAATAATTACTTGTCTCTTTATAATATCTTATAACGATCGTATTTATTATATTGTATTATTTTTTATTTACAAATTTTAAAATGATATTATATTATAATTTATATTATTATAAATAGAAAAAATGAATATTATAAAAAGAATTTAGTGATAACTAAAGATAAAACATAGAATTAAAATAAAAAAGTTAAATTATAAAATGTGTTTAATTATGAAATAAAATATTAAGAAAATATTTAGCATTTAAATTCAAAAGCCCGAGCCCAGTTTGCCGCTGTATGTCCAAGATGTTAACGATAAACGGTCAAAATGATAAAGAAACACGAAACTCCTTAATTTCACAGAAACGCCTTTCCAAGAAACGTGGGTTTCGAAGCGGCAATTAAATCAGTTTCGGAGCAACCCCAATTTCATCTTCACCTGGTAAACTAATCATCTCTTATCTTTTTCCCTCTCCAACACTCGATTACTGTTAATTCTTTCAGTTTACCCTAATTCACAACGTGCTCTCTCTGCTTTCTTTCTCGTATAGTTTTGACTTCTACGAATTTTCAGTTTCTTCCTTATGAGTTGCTAGAAGATTTTGATGAGAAAATTGTAAGAGGGTTTATGGAATTGTTTGATTCCTGCGAAAAAAACGTGTTATTTTTTTCAATTTTGTTCGTTGGGACATACAGTGCCATGAAATGTTCTCTGCTCTTTCCGTTGAAGATGTGTCCTTTTTTTTATATGAACGACCATGGTAAATTTTGAGTTTAGATGTGAGCACACAAAGATAAAAATTAATGCAGAGAGGCTCAGTTGAAAGTTTTAGAAGTTATATGAGCTACCGTTGTCTCAGTTCGGGGAATCGAAAGGATCGCAAAGGCTTGATAACGAGGCCAACGTAATGAACAGAAGAAACATATGTTCTGATTGTTGATAATTTGGCTGGCGCCATGCTTCGATTTCAGTTTTAGATAATTTTACCGTGCAATCTGGGACTTGATATATTTTTTGTGCTTGTGCAAAAGAAATGCTAATTTTAGAATTTACTTTGCTTTGGCCATTTAATTGCTTAAGTACAGAGGCTTAGAAAAGTCGCCTCCTTTTTTGTGCCCACTTTCTATTTTAATACTACATTGGGAATTCCAAGTTGAATGATCATGTGGCATTCACTGTCATTGCAGTATAACTAATTTTTCATCCTATGATTCAGTTTTCTAATTGAGAAATGAAGCTAAAGCATAATGTTCCATTACCAAATGAATCATTAGAATGGCATAACTTTGTTACATCCCATAATTATGAGAATGAGCAATTACACAGGTAATTTTTTAGCTAGGTTTCTACGTAAATGATCAAACTTTTACAAGAAATAAGAGGAAGGAATAAGCAGTTGGTGTAAACTGCTCCTACTTTGGAAAACAGTGTAGAGTGTGTAGGTAAATTCTTAATTAAATCAGATTTGAAATTACAAATTCTCAGTTGTTAATTGTTCAGGTTTGAATGAAACTTATATCTTCTCCTGAAGTTTAGCTGAAAAATGACATGTCTCTTGGTTCAACAGTTGCTGTGCTCTATTATCCTAGCTATTACTGCTTCATTTCTCCAGACTATGGTATATAGAGCATTAATTTGGAGAATATGCCATTGGAGTATGATAAATGGGGTTGGGAACATGTTAGTGTGTTTGGTGGCTTCCACAGTGGAAGTGGAACAAAAAGATGGAAATGCAATCACTGTAACCTTCGATATAATGGTTCTTAGTCGCGTGTTAGGGCCCATCTCCTTGGCTTCTCTGGTCTTGGGGTCGAAGCTGCCCAGCAATTGACAGGTCACAGAGAGAAGCATTTCAGATCCTAGAGGAGGAACGGCTTGCTAAGAAAAAGAAAAAGAGTCCTCGAAATGATAAGCAAATTAAGCACATTCAGACTTGACAACGAAGTCTTGTCACCAAAGAAGATGTAGATGATGCGGTTGCTAGATTCATTTACGCAAGTGGGTTGAATATTGACGTTGTCAATATTATATTCAAGTTCTGATAAAGTCCATGAAGGTGGCCGTTCCTACGTGACAAGGTGTCCTAATAGCGACAGGAAATGTAGCATTTTCCGCCAAACACCAACCAAAAGTAGAAATTAAAAAGAGAAACCCCCGAAGTGGCAAAGCTGAAACCATTTTGCCACTTTAGGCAACTGGGTCTGGGTGAGTAATTTGTAATAGACAATGTTCCACATCGTCAAACTTAGGGAAAGAATAAGGATGAAATCATTGATAAGCTAGGTGATGGAACATCCACTTCCTGTGAACGTGATGACTAGTCAATGGCAGGCCTTTTAAATGCTTTTAAGGAACATTTATTTCTTTAAAATGTGATAGCAGATAATGCCTGAATAATGAGGCTTTTTCTACGATTATATTATTTCCCTCCAGCTCCTTACTTCATTTAAATCCAAGTCTTCAAATCACCTGAGGTTAAAATGATATTATAGAATGGAAAATTAATCATTAAGGGACTTTTACTAATGAATCTTGCAGGAACTTATTAAGAAATCATTAGACAAGTTTTATTTAATAAGTCATACCATAAAGCTTACTTTATGTTATGGATAGATCGCAAAGGACTATGGACAAGAAAAAGAGATTTATGAACTTTGTTGGCACTCAGGTGCTTTTTAATCTAGAGCTATAAACATTGAAACTCCTTTTAAATGCAGGTTCCCTTTATAGATTTGAGGTACAGTTATGAGGTTGTGCAATACGATCACACTAATTAACTATCAAATGGAAGGATTTCATTAACTGGCATTGCATGAATAGAAGGAGTAAGGAGGAGAACTACCTAATATTCAAGCTGGTTAGGTCGGTTGGGCCAGCCATATAAGGCCCAATCTCAGGCTCAGGTATCAACGGCCCAGTTGTAGGTAATAATCTCCCATGCAAATATAAAGACCTACGTAAAAACCTAAACCTAGCCAACCATTCTATATATAAAGAACTAGTCATTCATGATTGAGGTACGATACTACAACCCTACTTTTTTCTTATATAAGGAACTAGTCATCCATGATAGAGGTACCATACTACAACCCTACTTTTCTCTGTTTTCAGAAATCAAAACCCTCTCTTAAAAGACTAACTTGAGCGTCGGAGGGGCCTGCCGACGTGAAAGATACATATGGGCTGTTTCTGACATGCAGTGTTTACAGGAATTACCTTTTCACATTAGAAAAGTATCATAGTATAATCAAAATTGAAAAGATTGAAAGTATCTCACTGCATACACTTGTCAAAATCTGAATATATAGACAAATAAGAAGTCGATTTCACCTTACCTTTACATATATAGGAATTAACAAAAAGGTCAAACTGATAGCAACAGCCACTCATTTGTTAATTTATGGCCCCTTTCACCAACCAAAATCCAAAAGAACGGAGTCACGCAAGTGGGAAGAGCGTTAAATCCTTGATCAATTCTTAGTCCGTCTTCATTGCGGAATCTTTTGCCTCTAGAAAAAACTACAGTAAGGCACTTACTAAAATAAATTAAATTTTAATAATTTTTATTATTAAAATTTTATTAATTAATTAGTAAATTTTTATTAATTAATTGTTTTTAATAGACCGAAATAAATAAATAAAATTTTATTTTAAAATATCTTTTTTAGTTAACTATCGAAGAAAACGGATAAAAAAACCTCTTTTAATCATATCTTAAAATTCAACACAAACAACTTATCTAAGCTAGTCGGAGAACGCTTGGAAGTTAGATTAGGAGAAAAGGCTCGAATTGAGTTCAAAATCAATAATTAAAGTTCGATTTGATTAAGCTTTAGCTTAGATTGAACTCGAACTTGAGCTTAATATAAAAGAATTTGGGTTAAGAATGAACTTCTGATCTTAAGTATTTGGCTCAAGCTCAAGTTTGTACATGCCTTTTGAGTAAAAAATATAGACCGGTAGTTTAAGAAACTGGAGAAAAACTCTCAAAATTTTAAAATTCTTAACAATTAAAACCTGCAATTAAAGCAATTAATGTCTCAATTGAGGAAGCCATAAACGGAACCTTTTCAATTTTGGATTACTCCTCCTACTTTTGTGGATGCTGCTGTTTTTTGGTGATGCTGTAGGCATCACGTTTAAAAGGGACTAGTCCCCTTTTCTCTTTGTGGTTTTCTTTTCCTTTGCACAAAAAAAACCTGCATGTATCAATCAAAACATTATTTTCCTGCTATATTTGTAAAAAAAATTATAACTCTAGATAATTCAGGTTTTAAGATACGACTGCATGCATTGAAAAATATTTTGGTTTGAATCTAACTGAAAATTAAATTACACCGACAATAATTCAGTAAATATTCCACTTATGCACTAAAGTTGAAAAGATCTAATAATTAATAAAGAGACTATTTTTCAGTTCAAGTTATAAGATAAGACTGTATTTTTTATTCTAACGATTTAAAAAGAAAGAAAAGGTTCATAGTACCCGTAATAATGTTCAGTTAGAGACATGAATTCTCATTCATGCCCCAAAAGGTCCATAGTACCCGTAATAATGTTCAGTTAGATACATGAATTCTCATTCATGCCCAAATCTAAGTGTTTTTTTTTTTTGGTAGAAGAACGGGGATTACACCCAACAATTACAGGACAGAGACACGGGGGAAAGACACCCCCACAACGTCGGCCAAAAGAAACGAACCAAGACCCTCAACAACCTCCGGAAACCAGTAGACACCAATGGATAACCTAGCACTATAAGCAGCCAGCCAATCCGCACAACGATTCCCTTCGCGAAACACATGTCGGACGCGAACGGTCCACTGCCGAGTTAACAACTCCTGAATGGCCAACACCAGAGGTTGCACCGCCTTAGGCTGATCACTAGTGATACTATCCACTACCACGACAGAATCGACGGATAGTTCAACCTGGGAATACCCATGCAACCACGCAAGTGTCAATCCATAATAAACCGCCCAAAGTTCCGCCTGCCAGGACGAACAGAAACCCAAATTTGCTCCAAAGCCAACCAGCCAACGACCACCCGTATCTCGGATTAATCCGCCCGCCGTCGCCAAGCCAGGATTCCCCTTCGAGGAACCATCGGTACATAAGTTGACCCACCCCTCACAAGGTTTCAACCAGCAAACATCAAGAATCCAACGTCGCGTGGCAGTCAGTGGGAAAACATCTCGCTGGAGTTGTTGAGCCAGCAAAGCCTCATGGACAAAAGCATGTATTTCACCGACATGATGAGAGTGGGGCGATGATGAGTGAAAACAACGTTCATTCCGCCAAGCCCATAATTTCCATAACACGATGCCAAAAATCAAAGGCCAAGGTCGAGGAGTAGAGGACGCAGGAGCCAATTCCAAATTCCGTAACAACCAGGTCGAGAAATCCATGCAAAAGAAGTCTCGGCGTGCCCGGCCAGGTATGAGTTGATTCCAAACTGTGCGCGCGCGCCAACAGTCCCGAAAGATATGCGAGACAGATTCCTCATGATACGGGAAATCCGGACAAGCAGGTGAGTCAGTCAGAGAGAGCTGGAATCTCCTACCGTTAGTCATCAGGCGGCCATGGGCAACCAACCACAAGTGCGTTTGAACGCACTTCGGGCCAGTCCAAGACCAGATGACTTGCCACAGGGGAGTGTGTTGCGACCACAAATGCTGGCGAATAAGACAGTAAGCCGATCGAGTAGTGAAGTGACCAGTAGCGACTGGTGCCCAAAGCAAATGATCGTCCTCGTGAAGGGGCTGAGGTGGGAAAACTGCCGCAATATGAAGAAGGATCAGCTGTGATAAAAAGGCCCTAAACCGTTCCCAAGCCCAGGTCCCCCGAGAATCAGCATAATCACAAACATGTCTAACGAGGTGACCCTCAGGGATCAACATAAGAGAATGAGAGAAGAGCGTGCCACTAACCCCTGGAACCCAGCTGTCTAACCAAAAACGAACCTGGCGGCCATTCCCCACCGACCATCAAGCACCTAGCATGACCAAGGGAAAAGCAGCACATATGCTACGCCAAAGGGGGGAAGCGTCAAGCTCAACAGTCAACCCAGTGAGAAGGGGCGGATCGAGTTTATACTTGGCACACAGCACCTAATTACATAACTTAAGGGGCTCCGTGAGAATGGACCAACCGAGTTTCATGTGAAAGGCAGTATTCATGGCCCCTAGATGCTTCAGGCCAAGACCCCTATACCGTTTCGGGCTACAGACCTTTTGCCATGAGATAAGGTGCATTCTATGCCGCTCCGGCATATCTCCCCATATAAACCGATTACAACAGCTGTCCATCTGATGAAGCAGACCTTGGGGCAATTTAGCAGTTTGCATCGTGTACAAGGGAAGAGCACCTAACACTGATTGACATAGAGTAACTCGTCCTGCCATAGATAAACTATCCGCGCGCCACCCTGAAAGGCGAGATTGCATAGACTGCAGAATATGCGCATAAGTCGACTTAGTCACCCAGCGGTGGAGTAGGGGAACCCCTAAATACTTCCCGAGATCCAAAGTCTGAGCGAACCCAGATAATCGAGCAATATTACCACGAACCATGGAGGGAACTTTAGGAGAAAAATAAAATTTCGTCTTATGTGGGTTGATGCGTTGTCCCGAGGCCTCACAAAATAGAGACAAACATTCCAGAATGACGATCATCTGACGCTCAGAAGCTTCTGCAAATAGGATCATGTCGTCAGCAAAACAGAGATGGGACAGAACCGGGCCATGTCTGCCAATCCGAAATGGCCGCCATTGCCCCTCACCCACCCGAGCCTCAATGAGATGGGACAATCGTTCCAGGCATAACACAAATAAATAGGGGGAAAGGGGATCTCCCTGGCGGAGTCCCCTAGAAGGACTAAATGCGGGGGACGGCCGACCATTCCAAAGTTACTTACACAGCTACATTCACGTATGTCACTTAATCATACTTACATGGTCACATACACAGACGTGTATATGATCATGTAAGTCCTCACAGTCATTTACACGGTCACATACACGCTCTTTTTTGTGATTGAGTAAACACTCCTCAAATGGCAACAATCCCAGAAGTATTAATATTTCACAAATTCAATCTTTAATCAAAAGATTTAAGAACTTTACCTTAGTAGGTAGGTGGTGAAAAAGTGAAAAAAAAAGTAGCGAGGATGTGGGCATCGGAGCGGCAAGACGAAGGGGCGATTGGAGGGATTGGGAGTGTGAAAGGATGGCATAGTGAAGGGTTAGCAACAGTGAAGAAGGAAGGGTGTAGCATAGGGCAATTGAGGAAGGAAGATAGAGGTAAGAAGAGGGTGGAGGAAAAATGAAAAATGTTAACTTAGACTAAATCGACGAGGTAAGAAGAGGGTGGAGAAAAAATGAAAATTGTTAACTTAGACTAAAACGACGTCATTTTACCGACAGAAGATAGACGTGAGAGGAGGATGGAGGAAAATGGGGAGAGGAGATCCTCTGTCCAAGTTTATCGTGTCCTATTCTGTCTAAGACACGATACGACGTCGTTTTGTTTAAAATTTGAGTAATCCACGATTTTCTTGACAGGCGCTTGTCAGTGGCGCTGTTTTTAAGCCACCCACTGAAGCCAGAAAGAGCCACCCTTCATTTATTACAGACAGACGTTCCAAAGCCACCACATATGTCAATTATGTTTATTATTATTCTTATTATAATTATTAGTATTATTATGTTATTAGTATTATTATATATATGTTATTATTCAATTATTATTATATTATTATTATTCTTATTAAATATATAGTATATGTATAATTATTATTATTGTCATTAATTTTTTAATATTAGTATTATATTCGATATGAATATTAAATTTATTAATTATGAAATTTGATTTAATTACCAATTTTCTTCTTATTATTATTAAATTTATTGCAGATTAATTATTAAATTTATTATAATAATT
>JANZLH020406691.1:0-10068 GCA_026770325.2 Erythroxylum fimbriatum
TCAGATTTGGAGGAGTATATGTCAAGCAAGGCCTATCTTAATGCAGGGATGTCGACGACGAGTTGGTGATGGTGCTACCATCAATATCTGGCGAGATTCCTGGTTGATGGATGATAGCGAACCTACTATTCAGACTGAATATTTGGAAGATCAAAACTTGAACATGGTTGCGGATCTCATGGTAGGAAGACAATGGAATGAACCGTTGATCCGCAACTCTTTTAGCTCGCGTGATGCAGCTCTCATTCTACAAATTCCACTGGGTCTCTTGCCTACTGCGGATGATTGGGTATGGACAAAAAACAGAAAAGGCGAATACCAAGTCAAAGAAGGATACAGGCTTAGTACGGAGATAGCTAATGAACATTTTCTAGTTGATGGATTCCCGTGGGAAAAGCTCTGGAAAGTCCAAGTCCCAGGTAAAGTCCTGATTCTTATTTGGCGCCTTCTACGTAATATCCTTCCATGCAGGAGCACATTGAGAGGACGACATATACTCTTGGATGATACATGCCCTATTTGCCTTCAGGAGCCAGAAACGACGCTACATGTTTTGTACAATTGCGATTTTGCACAATCGGTTTGGTTACTTTCAAATGTGGGATGGCATGCTATTTCTTCTTTGCAGGAATGGCTCAAGGATGTGATTACATCCTTCTCACCAACACATCAGGAGGAGGTTTTTATGATTATATGGAGTCTATGGCTGTATCGAAATGATGTAGTGTGGTCATCGCGGGCTCAGCCTCATTCTTTCATATTAAGCCGTGCACGGACGTTCCTCTCTGAATGGAACGCAGCAAAGACGTCAACTGCCAATCAAGTCATACGGCTGTCACGCCCTCCAGGACATTGGGTAGCTCCAGCTCCAAACCATTTTAAATGTAATGTGGACGTTGCTTTGTTGGAGGATGGGCATTATGGTCTTGGTATGGTTATCCGCAACTCTCAAGGGCGAAATTGTGCTGGTAAATTGCTAAAACTTCCAGGTTGGCGAGATCCACAAATTGGCGAAGCACTTTGCTTTCGAGAAGCTTTGAGTTGGATCAAATCTTTATCGTTTTTCCCCATCTGCGTGGAAACGGACTGTCAGATTGTTTCACAATTTTTGGAATCTTAGCATATTTTTTCCTCTTACTTCTCCATGATTATTCAAGATTGTAAAGCTCTCCTTCATGAGCTATCGTCAGTCTCTTTTGCGTTTGTTAGAAAACTAGCGAATTAAGTTGCTCATACCATAGCTAGGGCGACTAATTCTATGTCTGGTTTCGAATGGGGGGTATGCCCTCCTTCTTTTTGTATGACGTTTTAACATTAGATTTCAATAATATGCGCTGAGCACATGCGTTATTGTTCAAAACAATAAATAAATAAAAAAATAATGGAACATCATAATTGTGAACATTGTGATTTATTGCTACAATATAAAGAAGAAACTCAACAATTAGTAAACCAATATCGAATTGAAACCCAAACATCAACTCTTAGACTTATAGATTATATAAACTCAAATAGTTTACTTAATCTAGATCGACTTGAACAAATGACCTTACATTTACAAGCTGCACAAAATCTTTATAATTATGTAATATCTGAATTAGAATATGCTAATCACATATGTACCGTTGATAATATAAATAAAAAGAAAGAAAAACAAGAAATGAAAACTGACAATGAAAATGATGAAATTATATATGGATGGGAATCAGATCAAGAAGTTTTTACGGAAGAAAAACCCGGAACAAGTATGTCACGAGAATTAAAAATGAAAGATAAAATTATAGCAAAAGAGAAAAAAGATTTTCAGCCAGAAATTTATCACTGGACAGAAGACCCAAATTTTCTTAATCAACAAGGATACTATTATAAAGGATCAAAAATTAAAAAATATCCTATCGAATATAAACTAAAATTTGTTCAATTAGGATCAGAAGGAGTATTAAATTTAGACTGTACTATTAATACTGAAGATTTAATTTTCGATTGGGCTAGACGAATTCAACTATTACTACAAGTAGAAAAACCCTTTGGAGATTTAACTGACAAAGATACAATATGGAATTTTATTGTTTATAAAACTAGTGGAATCGTACAACGTTTTCTTCAGGAAAATGAACAAGCATTAAAAAATACACCACATTTTCAAGCAACAACAACTGATGTTGACGCATTTGATATTATTTGTAGTGAAATAATAATTAAATCATAATAAATAAATAAATACACTTTATAATAATAAGGAATTTATAAATTTATTTATCATAACGATGCTAATAATAATAATAATAACAGAAATAATAATAAATTTAATATCAATAAGCAATTTATTAATAAAAATAATAAATACTCAGCAATAAATTTAATAATAATCAGAAGAAATATAATAATAATATGTAACAGTTATTATAATAATGGAAATAAAATTAATTAACAAACTATTAGCATAATAATAATAATAATAATAATAATAATAATAATAAATAAATAAATAACTAAATAACTAAATAAATAATTCAATAATTCAATAATTACAAAAATAAATACACTTAATAATAATAACCAATTTAATAATTTATGAATAATAATAAACAATAATAATATGAATAATAATAAGGAATTTAAATAATATCATTAAATTCCTTATTATTATTAATTTTGTTCTTAATAAGAATAAGGATAAAAATACATGTTTATTTTTGTTATATAAAGCCATTTGAGAATATTGATAAATAAATAAATAAATACACTTAATATAATAATAATAATCATCATCATCATCAATAATAATAATAATTCTAATTCTAATAATAATAATAATAAAATTAATAAAATAATAATAAGTATATAAACTTAAGTCGAAAAATAATAATAATAATTAGAAATTAATAGAATATTTTAATTAATCAGAATAACAAAGTTAATAATAAGAAGAAGAAATTTACTAATTATAACAAATTTCATAATAAAAATAGAAATTAAAAGAATTTATAAATTTATTTATCATAACGATACTATTAATAATAATAATAATAATAAATAATGTAACATCAATAAGCAATTTAATAATAAAAATAATAAATACTCAGCAATAAATTTAATAATAATAAGAAGAAATATAATAATAATATGTAATAGTTATGATAATAATGGAAATAAAATTAATTAATAAACTATTAGCATAATAATAATAATAATAATAATAATAATAATAAATTATTCATAAATAACTAAATAAATAATTAAAGATGTAATATTTCATTTGGAAGAAACAAACAAAGCAAAAAGACTACAAACATTAAGACATTTAAATAATATGAGAATTTGCCATATCTGTTATTTAAACAATTTTATCTGCGAATTAAAAACCTATTATTATCAATTACCTCGTATTGAACAAGAAATGTATATTAATATTTTTATTCAAAAATTACCATATCCTTTGAATATTAAAGTACAACAACAATTTCAAGAACGAATCACCGATCACACTATTGCTCATAATCTAGGTGGAGCAATTGCAGTAGCTCAGACCTTAGTAACTGAACAATGTTTAGAAACCAGTTTAAGACAAACGTTAAGACATAAAAATCTTCAACCTTGTTGTAACCAAAATGCAGAAGTACGACAACAATATGGTTGTAGACACAGAAAATACAAGAAAAACTATAAAAACAGAAGATATAAGAAATCCTATCATTGGAAAAAAAATATCCATCACAACAATTTAAACGCAAACCTTTTAAACCTTATAAAAAATATTTTCGAAGAAATAAATATAGAAGATTTAAACCTAAACGATAAGACTGTCCACAGCGAAAGAAAAATTGTAAATATTGAATTTGTAAAGAAGAAGGTCATTATGTAAATCAATGTCTAAAAAAGACTGATAAGAAATATACAAATTAAGTTCAGATTTTATTTTCAGCATATCAAAATAATTTAGAACCCATTGAATCTGAATACAATAGTGATTCAACCATTTCTTCTATATATTATTATGAATCTGAATCTGAAAACAGTTCCGAATCAACAGCTAAATCCCAATACTACTTTTATTCAAGTAGTAATTTAGAATAAAAAAGTAAATGCTTATATAGATACAGGAGCAACTATATGTATTGCCTCTAGGCAATTATTACAGTCATGAAAAAACTTGAAAAACCTTTACAAATTAGAATAGCTGATGGAAGTTTTAAATTTATTTGGAATGTAAGCTATTATAATAACATCTTAATAGAAAAATATACCTTCTCTATTCCCTCCATTTATCAACAAGAATCTGGATTACCTTTAATTATAGGCAATAATTTTCTTAAATTATACAATCCATTCTGTCAATATCTACATTATATTACATTACGTACCCCATTTATTAAAACTCTTAATCAAAAATATATTATTTTAAAAATTCCTACTTATCATACAACATATTATCAGCAACTCAAAACAATTTCAACGAAACTTGATACTTTACAATTCTATCTTCCTAACAATATTTCTCTTCAATTAGAAATAGAAACTTTGCTTAATGAAGTTTGTAGTGAAAACCCTTTAAATCCTATAAAAAATCAAAATCAAGAACTCATTCAAATTCATCTTAAGGACCCCATACAAGAAATTAATATAAAAAACAATATTCCTTACACTCAACAAGATGTAAAAGAATTTATCACTTAATGTAATGAACTCTTAGAAAAAACATTCAGCACCAGCTTTTTATGTAAACAACCCCGCTGAACCAAAAAGAGGTAAAAGACGCATGGTCATTAATTATAAAAAAATTAAATGAAGCAACAATAGGAGATGCCTATAAATTACCACGAAAAGATTATATTATAAATAAGCTTAAAGGACATACTTGGTTTACTACATTAGATGTAAAATCTGGTTATTGACAACTTCGATTACAGGATAACACTAAAGCTTTAACAACATTCACATGTCCACCCCAAAAACATTATCAATGGAATGTATTACCTTTTGGATTAAAACAAACCCCTAGTATTTATCAACGATTTATGGATAATAATTTGGCAAGATTAGAAGCATTTACCTTTGTTTATATAGATGATATCATAATTTTCTCTAATCAAGATAAAGATGATCATTTGAAAAAAGTACGAATAGTATTACAACGATGTAAAGAAAAAGGATTAATTTTAAGTAGAAAAAAGGCTAGAATAGCACAACAAACGGTTGAATATTTAGGAATCGAATTTCATCAAGGATATCTTAAATTACAACCTAATATTCTTAAAAAATTACAATTATTCCCCGATCAATTAAAGGATAAAACCCAAGTACAATAGTTTCTTGGATTACTAAATTATATCTCTGATCAAGGATTTCTAAAGGAATTAGCAAAGGAAAGACGAATTTTACAACTAAAATGTAGTACAAAATATCAATGGCACTGAACTTCGGAAGATACTCAAGCAGTTCAAAGACTTAAAGATATTTGTAAAAACTTACCAACGTTATATAATTATCTCCCTCAAGATAATTTATTAGTACAAATAGATGCTAGCAAAGATACATGGGAAACATTAGCCTGTCTCAAAACTTTGAGAAAATGGCAGATAGATCTATTACCGGTTGAATTTAAAATTCAAACGGATTCGAAGTATTTATGTGGATTCATCAAGTATACAATCTGATCGAATTACAACCAAGGTCGTCTTATCAGATGGCAATTGGAATTGAATCAATACACATTTTCAATTTATTATATCAAGACTACTAACAATATTCTTGCAGATATTCTTACAAGAGAATGGAAGCAGTTTTGAAACAGTTAGAAGATACATTAATACAAAAGGAAGCCGAGTTGATAAATCTTCAACAAAAAACCAGCACTATCATCAAAGAAATAAACAGATTTCGAACTACCATTACATTATTAAAAGGACAAGACCAACCATCCAGTTCTGCTATTGAACAACCCAACAAACCCACTACTATTAGCAGTACAACCCCTTCTTCTACTTAAGTATTACCAAGCTCTTCTAGTAACCAACCATCTCTCCCACCTACACCAGTTTCAACCCAACCAGAGCCCAAGGAATCAAAATTTTATGTCATCTACAATGGACCTAAAGCAGGCATTTATGACTAGCGGCATCAAGCAGTAGCTCATATCACCGGAAAGAGTAGTATTATACATAAAAGTTTCCCCATTAGAATTGAAGCAGAAAAGGCATTAAAGGACTTCCAAAAGACACCTCTTCGTCCCTAATATAAAACAGCACTCACCAGCAATCCTCCAACACCTCCCAACATGAAGGTTTTAGGAAAAGCTATAGATCTAGAAAGGATTCACAATCTCCCTACTAGAACTTTAGATATTGCTATCAATCAAGGAGCCAGATTAATTACAGCAAAAGCATTTTGTGATTGTTTTCAGTCACTCAATGAATGGACTACAGATTTGAAGCCTCAACAATACTATCCACAAAACTGAGGAAGATTTGGACCAAAAGCAATCATTTTTCCCAGAGCCGAAGCATTAACAACATTCTTATTATTTCAATGCGGACTCATTGACACAATCTACATTCAGGATTTACAAATATTATTAGAATTCCCCACTAGATTCATCAGTGCAGTGAAGAATTACAAAGACAGATTTGCAAAAGATCGAGAAATATTCCTCAAAGTATACAACAACTATCCTATCTTTGAAGCATCAGATAATTGTACCAAGGCAGCAATCAAAGTCCATCGGATCGCCTATATACAAATCGGAGTAAGCAATGGCATCTACCCTCCAGTAGATGAACCACCAAAGTATGAATTTCATTGGGATACTATCAACAAGCTCAATCTGAATTGCCTCGAAGGATTATTCAATCAGTGCAACAAAATCAACAATGAAACAATGCTCAAAATCAATTACAAAGGACCTCAGATGATTATGTTATCAGCCTACAAGGTACCTCTCAATACCGAAGGAATTCAAATTATTCAAACCTTTATTCAATCTTTTACACATATGGATGGCATTTTTGAACCATTATCCGAAGTATGGAAGGAAGCCATTTGTCATCAACTATGGGACTATTCAGCACACAGGTGTATGTATTGTCCTCAGACATCAACAATCATGCACCCAATACAAGAAAAAGAAGATTCTCTGGATGACACGACTATCATAATTGAAGAATAAAGTAAAGGAAAGCAATTGACAAACGCAACACGACAAGCATGTAGGCCCCGGCCAACCAATACTTTGTAAAAAGATGTAAATTATTAGGATATCTTACTATTTTCTTTAAGTACTTTTTCTTTATGTCACTTTTCGACCGAATCTCTTTTCGGTTTGTCGGCCGCTTTGTTTTGGCCTTTAGCTCTTTTCTTTCCCTATATATGTCGAGCTCTCAGATCATAAAATACTAAATGAACATCTGTTTGCTCACATCTCTCATTCGCAATTCGCCTTTAGTTGGCATTCAAGTGACTTAATAGGTATGTGATTCAGTTGTTTTAAGTGTTTTATCACATAACATATCACTCATAACTTATATTATTCATAACATTTTGCTCTTTCAGTTTCATTATGACAAGTTATTTTGTACAAAAAAAAGCACTCAGAGATAATATCAAATACACTTATCATAGACAAAGAGAACTAGATTTATTACTTACGAAATATATCGCTCGAAACAAACATGCTCATACTATCTACATTGACCCCAAGTATGATCAACCAAAAGATCATCCACTCTATGCAGAAGCTCAAGCAGTCAAAAACGCAGCTCTTAAAGTCATGAAGGATTCAGATCGACTTATTACATTACTTCAATCAATGATTACTGATTTAATTCAACTTCGTAGCTATTATGTATCTCTTATAAAACAACTTATTGATTAATAACATGTACTTCGATTTTCGCAATGAACTTAAAAAATTAATTCACTTTTATTATCAAATGGAAGACGAACAATTGACTTATATGCAAATCTATACAGAACAAATAAAATTAGCTAAACAACATCAACATAATCAGCTTTTAATAGAAGCAAGACAAATGTTATCTCAAACTAAATATTTTACACTTCAATTAAGAAGGATCGATTAGATATTCAAGATCATATGAAATATTTGATTGATTAAATTATGACATTTTGCATATTTTATTTTATGAATTATTGCCTCAATTTTTTAATTACATTTAGTCATTATTCATTCTGTTATATTTATGTTTTTACCTTTATTAGTATTTGTTACTCTTAGTAATATCTATGTTCATCCTTTTGACTTAGATCATTATTTCTATACTAGTATGCACTTTATGTTTATTACTCTTGATTATTTATGGCGTAAAATTTCTCATCTTGAAATAGTAGACTATATTATGACTTTCCCTCCTAATACCTATGACGAAAATTATAGTTCAGACGATGATAACGAATATATACCTTATTATTCAGATGAAGATGACTTTTATTCCCTAATTATAAACGAATAAAATGACCCGTCCTATTTGTAATGACTTAGATGAACAAATTATAACTGTACAAAATAGTATAGCTAAATACTTGAATCATATACAATATAATGAAACATGTATTAATTATTTTATCTTTATTGGTATTAATAGACACGGAAGAAGATCTTATGAAGAACATTTAGCAGTAGTTCAAACAAATAGCAAAAGCTCAACTAGACTTAAAACCAGGACAAGATATACACAAATTAGTTCTTAAACAATTCTTTAATCGTCAAAATATCATCTATTTCGGAAAAATGCTTTATGAAACACCAGTTCGAATAGATCAATGTAATGGACATATTATAATAAGTCTTATCGATCAAGAACAAATACAAAAATTACCTGAAGAAAAACGAAAGAAAATTGGTTGCATTCACCTTTCTACTATACAAATTTTATTAAAATCTACGTTTCAAGAAGGAATTGATTCACCTATTAGAATGTCAATTTTAGATGAGAGAATGACTAATTTAAATAATCAAATTATTGGAATGATGAACGGTAATTTAGCATATGGAAAAATAAAATTCAATGTAAGATTAAAATTAGGAATCCCCTTATTATCATCACATCTACAAGGTATCATTACAGTCGCTTTTAAATTTTACAAAGAAGATTTAATGATTCAAGGACAATATCCATTTTCGATTACTTATCAGATTAGTTATGCTTTGACAAATTCTCACCATAGTATTGAATTTAAAAATACCGAACAAATTTATATAGATCAACTTTTTCAAAATGTTGCAAAAGTAGGAACAAAATTTCGTACTAAATTAAGACCATTACCTGCTATCCAATATCCATTTGCTAATGATCTCTTATTGTTTACACAAACAGAAATATTACAACATGTAAAACAAATAAATGAAAAAATCGATCAAAATTTGCGCAACCGTCCCAGAGTGGTATCAAAGCTAGTACTAAAAAGACACCCATGGAAAATTTAGATATATATGTACAAAGATTAGGAGAAGGAATTTATTTAACTGATTTAACTTCAAATAGAAAATGAAATGCTATAAAAAAAAAGGTTTTAGATGAATATATTGAGCTTTGTCATGAAGATATAGAAATAAGTCCTTATCAAGCAGGAATTACTGAAAGACACTGAAAAATCGAATTATATATTCATATTATAGAAAAAATCAACGAATAGATTCTCAAAGATACATCAAATAATAATGGGCATACCTGAGATTAATCATGCTGAAGTTGGGTTTTGATGAGTTATGGGTTACCAGAATTATGAGGATAGTTACTTCTGTTTCATATTATTTCATACGTGGATCTAAAGAACATGACCCTTTAATTCCTGGCAGGGGGTTACGTCAAGGCGACCCCCTTTCACCATACCTTTTCATTCTTTGTGCAGAAGGTTTATCGGCTATTTTATCTAAATATCAAGCACAAGGTTGTATTCACGGGGCTCTGGTTGCAAGAGGGGCCATTCCGGTGTCTCACCTTTTCTTTGCGGATGATGCTCTTTTCTTTACTCGTGCTACAAGAGAAGAGGCATTACAACTGAAAGAGTGTTTACATCTTTATGAGACAGCTTCAGGCCAAAAAATAAATC
>JANZLH020406798.1:0-10064 GCA_026770325.2 Erythroxylum fimbriatum
TTTTATATGGATTATAACATAAGTAAAACTAATATCAAAAATAAATATTAAAACATATAAAAAGCAAAATAATATTATATAAATCCTAAAATAAATATTCAAATTGAGTAAATAGTTAAATACATGATAAATTATGCATTTTATTGTAATAGAGAAGATGAGTTTGCAAGATAAACGTGAAGATGAGTTTGTGGATATTGTGAGAATTATATGTAAAACATAAGGACAAAAGGGACTAAAAAATAGACTCATTAATTAATTTGAAAAATCTACTTGAAAATGTCATTTGTGATATTTTTTTAGAAACTTCAAATTTGAGTTTTTTAAAAAGTTATATTTTTGTTGCTGAAAAAATTATATTTATTAAAAAATATTTTTTATTTAAAGCTAATTTTATAATTAAAAAAATACTTATTAACCATCCAAAATTCAACAGTCAATTGATACGGCTGTGTTTGTTAAAGAGAGACTCGCAACTCGCAAGTCTCGAGTCTTTGAGTCGAGTCGCCTATAATTAGTTAAATTATTTAGTGTAAGACAACATTCTAAGAAACGTGACCAAATTCTTTATTCAACTTATACTAATCAAGTCGGTGAAAAATTTGATTAAAGAATAAAAGATATAAACTCTTCTTACAATTTAATAAATTTTAACCACTTTTTTTAAGATTTTAATTAAAAGACGTGAACTAATTAAATTTCAGTAATACAGTAATTCAGCATTTAAATTTGATTTTAATCAATTAAATATATTTTAAATTAATAGTTTAAGATAATTATAAGTAATTAATAATTTAAGTTATATTTAATTAATTTGGTTTTGAGGTTAAGAGCTATGTTGAATCGTCATATAAATGTCGGTTAATAGGTTCATATTTGATATTTATATTGCATGGGTTTTTTTGTTATTTTTTAACTAAAATTTTAAAAATTGTTTTATTTGGAAAACTGAAAAATAAAAATTGAAGAAGTTTGTGGATATTTCTTAAATTATAAGAAAGTTCAAACCCTTAAACAAATAATAAAATTTGTGGAATGTAAAGAATGCCTTACTAATTGTCACAAAGTAATAAAGTCATTATATAAAGTATATGATGACTAATTAATTAGTAGTTTGGTTCAAATGTATATAAATTAATTTAAATAATTAAGGTGTGCATTAATCAACTTATAACTTTACATATCACTTATTTTCTGAAACAATTTTTATCAATAGAATAGTTTAACCAAATCTGCTTATTTTAATAATCTTGTATAATCATATCCAAGATAAACGTAAAGATGGATTTGTAGGTATTGTGGGAATTACGTGTAAAACATAAGGGTAAAAGGGAATAAAAATAAACTCATTAATTGATATGAAAATCTACTTGAAAAAACTATTTGAGAGACTTTTTTTAGAAGCTCCAAATTTAAGCTTCTTAAAAAACTGTATTTTGGTTGTCAAAAAAGTCATATCTATTAAAAAAGTGCTTTTTTAATTTACAGTTAATTAAACACCTATTTTTCTTAAAAAAACTTTTGTGGCAGAGAAAAGTACTTATTGACCTCCCAAAAGCTTATCCAAACAGTCACTTATAGTTATATTCGACGGTAGAATTACATTTGACAATAATTATTTTAACTGTTCATAACTGCATATATTATTAAAAAATAAAATTTGAAACATTAATTCATAGTCTAAGTGAATCCATCGTTCAATTCCAACTCTACACGAAAATTGAAAGAGTCAATTATAATATATTTATATAATAACATTCTACTCATTGGCAAGAAGGAATCAACAATTTGACCTTATCTTGTTTCAAATGGACCGTTGAATCTTATTTATCAAAACCAATTAATGCTCGATATATTTAAGTTTAATTATCCATATGATTTATCAATCAATTCTAAGCTTTTTCATGAACTTATTAGATAGTTGGCCGTTGGATGTTGGTATGTACATTTATAAGATACCTATATTTTTGACAAAAAATAATTATAAATATGAGTAAAATATATAGACCCTTTTATGGTTATAATATTTTAGAAGAATTCCATAACTTTTAAAATTTTTAAAAAATTCAGTTCTTAGGAAAAAATATTTTACTTATACTTGAATTAAAAAAACACATATAAAAAACATTATTAATTGTCTCCTAAATTTGACTCGAACTAATTAAATTTAACTTAAATTAATAATTTGAGATGACAGTATTAAATTATTAGTTTAGATGAAATTTAATATATTCGATTTGAATTTAAGTATTTAGTTAGATGATTATATAGTTATTTAATTAATTTATGTGTAATATTCATATTATATATGTGCGTATTCTATTGTTATTTTAAATCATAATTAGAGATAAAATCTTTTCATATAATTAAAAATCAAAAATTTTAAAAATTAAAGATTATCATTTTTCAAAAATCAAAATATAGAAAACTTCGTATTTTTTACTTATAAATATTTTTACTCATAAATTAGACTCTAAAATTTATATCTCAAATTCAGTTTAAATTAATAATTTGAGATGACAGATAATAAATTATTAGCTTAGAAGGAGTTTAATTAATTCGATTTAAATTTAACAATTAATTTAAATCATCATATAATTATTTAATCAATTTTATGCGTAATATTTATATATATGTATGTGTATTTTATTGCTATTTTTAAATAAAAATTTAAGACAAATAATCTTTTTATATAACTAAAAATCACATTTTTAAAATTTTCAAAATATGGAAAAAGTCTTATCTTTTACTTGTAAATATGTTTGACAGTAAATTAGTACCTAAAATTTAAGTTTGACTGAAAAGAAAAAAAATAGCAGCCAAGCCAGATTCCATCAACCTACATATGAAAATTCCCTCTCAAAGGCCAAACTTTGGCAACTACCACTTCGACGCGTTGACGTAGAAAACAACGGACACGCTACATGAGGAAAACATCTGTTTGACAATGTCGTATGAATCTTCTCTGTCCACTTTCAATTCGCAATCTTTTACTGGAATAAGGGAAAGACCGAGCTTTTCTCTTCTGTTCTACCTCTTCCTTCTTTGGCTTTCTGTCTTTTTGCTTTTGTAACTTACCACTTTCAATTTCCTTCTTGTTTAGCAAGCGCCGTTTTCCAAGTTCTTTCCTTTTTAGCTGGTTTTTGGGCAACTTTATATTGATTTGGGTTCATGGTCACTAGCTGTTCTGATTAAAATGGAGAAGCTTGGAATTAGTGATTGAGGCGGCTACTGTTGTAAAGTTTAGATTTTTATTAATTTTTAAGCTTCTTGCAACTTGGATTTGTTGTTTTTTTTGGGTGCATAGGATGTAGATGAATTTATTGTGTTTTCTGTTCCTGCGAGATCAGTGTTTGCTCTTCGTGGGTTCTGCTGATTTACGGTGTTTCTGTTAGTTGTCGTGATTAGTTGCTTAGATGAAGTAGTTGGCTTGTATTAATGAAGTAGCAGGATTTTTGATTTGTTGGTGAGTACAGAAATAGTTTTCCATTTTTTAAAGATGGCTAACCTTTTGAGAAAAATTTTGCCTGGTGTCTCATCTGTTTCTAAAGAAGATGAAGGAGAAAATGGCGATCACAATAGTATGGAGTACTCTTTTGCGTTGGAGTACTCAGGCGGTCCTCTCAGTTATGATATTCCTCGAGCAATACCTGTTGACGTTGGCCAAATCCCGGTAGCAGTTGAGTTTGCCTCGACCTCTTCCTTAAGTGTCAAGCCCTTGCCAGTTATTCAACCAGTTGTAAGGTCGAATGCCCCTAAGAAGAAACTTTTAATGGAGCCAAAGTATGGCTCTTTTGATGCTGTCATTCGGTCTCGAACGAGAAGGCCCTCAAATGGTAATGATATGTCAGGCAAACTGCTGGATGAGCTCCATTGCTTGAGTGCATCAGAGTGTGAAGATAGCAACATGTCCGTGCCAAAAATTGGAGATTCTGGTCGATGTGTGAATCGTATTAAGTGCAGATCCCCATTGTCTGATGGAGTAGAAAGTTCTGCAAGATCTTTATCAAAAAGCTCCAAGGGATCACAATCTCCAGGTCAAATTGGGGAAGATGGCAGCAGGGAAGATTTTCAAGATTATATGAACCGCATAAACTGCGACTCAAGAGAATCTGATTTAAGTTCTCATTCCATTTCTTCAGATGTTTTTTCTTGCAAGGAGGAGGATTGTGTTGCTGAAACTGCTTGCCATGCGAGAAGGTCATCAGCTGTAACTTTCTGTGATCCTGATTCAAATGATGTAGTTCAGCTAGAATCTGAACTATCTGAAGCTGAAAGTAGTATCCCTGCTAGGAGAATGGCTGTAAGGCCAGGAAAGAAAGGAACATGCTATCGATGTTTAAAGGGTAATCGATTTATGGAAAAGGAAATATGTATTGTCTGTGGGGCAAAGTATTGTGGCAATTGTGTGATGAGAGCAATGGGGTCAATGCCAGAAGGAAGGAAGTGTATAACTTGCATTGGTGAAAGAATTGATGAGGCTAAGAGAAAGACTTTGGGGAAAAGTTCCCGGATCCTGAAGAAACTATTCGTTGAGGAGGAAGTTAAACAAGTAATGAAGGCAGAGAAATGTTGCAAAGTAAATCAGTTACCGTCAGAACTTATTTATGTGAACCGTGAGCAGCTTTCAGAAGAGGAGCTACACCAATTGCAAATCTGCAGAAACCCTCCAAAGAAGCTTGAACCAGGGTATTATTGGTATGATAAAGTATCTGGCTACTGGGGAAAGGTGAATGCTAAATCCTGCTTGAATTTCTTTCTTTGTTAACATTCTTTTTCAATGAAGTCTATGAACTTAAAATTTTGTATCTGTTACTTTGTTATGATCTGTTAGGAAGGAAAAAAACCCTGCCAGATAATTAGTTCCCAACTGGATGTTGGGGGTCAAATCCAACGATATGCTAGCAATGGCGACACAAATATACTGATAAATGGTCGTGAAATAACTAAACCGGAAATGATGATGCTTCAGGTAGTTGCTTGATAGGATCTTGCTATTTCTGAGATGTAATATTTAAGGCCTTTAAGACTGACACCATTCTGTTAAACATTTACAGTTTGCTGGAGTGAAATGTGAAGGAGCAACAAGTCTTTGGGTTACTGATGATGGGTCCTATCAGGAAGAGGGTATGAATAATGTTCGAGGAAATATATGGGAAAAGGTATGTTTGAAGATGCATTTTGTGTCTCTTGATCAAATCCAACTTCATTGGGAATTGACATTGTATTTAGCTTTGACATCTTAATTATCAAACAAAGAATAATAGTGAAGTTTATTTCTGGACAGCCTAAAAAAGTCAAGTTGATCTGTAGCCTCTTGTCTTTACCAACTCCCGTCAGAAATGGAGGTGAAGAAAATGGTGTCCTGGCAAATAACCTTGAACAGAAAACACTCCACAAACTCCTTCTAGTTGGTAACCAAAACTCAGGAACAAGCACTGTATTTAAACAGGTGAGAGGCAGTGGAAAATAACTTCATACTTTCCTTGTGCTATACGGTTGACTCTGACCAATCTTGTGTGACTAGCTTCTCAGGGATTTCAATTTCTGTCATGCTATTATGTTGGTTCTATCTGCCTTGTTTTATATGTTATATGTATATTCTAGTTGGTTATGATTCAATAAGTTACAGCTGCACTGATGACAATTTAACAAATGCAGTAAAGTCATAATGATTTCCTTGATTGTATTGGGTTCCTGTAGTAAATTTAAGACTTCCAGGCACCAGTATCGGTAGGGTGCTTCATAACAATTCTGGTCATCAGTAACTTAGAGAGATCTAGTTGTGGTTGCATCCTTTGATTAAGCATATATGCAATTCTTATTCCCGATTCTCTTTGCTCGTACATGGCTTTTGATGAGGCATACTGATTAGTCACAGTTTTTAGTCTTTCTTGACGATGTACTAAATTAATCAGATGCTTATTTTAGGCAAAAATTGTCTACAACATTCCTTTTTCTGAAGAGGAGTGTCAGAATATGAAGTTTATGATCCAGACCAATCTATATATCTATCTCGGTATACTGCTTGAAGGGCGTGAACGTTTTGAAGAAGAAAGTTTGAAAGGAAAAAGAATACGTTGTGATAGTCAATGTGTCACTTCAGGTAAAACTCATTTCTGAATTCCAGTCAGTTCATCTCAGAAACTCCCTGCATAAATCTACTGAATTGTTGTGATAAGCACCATTAAGGCAATGATAATCAAATCCTTGTATTTAACGATTACCAAATGTCTTCACTATTTGCACGAATTTAACATCATAGAAACTCTAGATTGTATGTTCATGAATCAGTTTTGCTTTCTGTCCCTCAATCATTTCTCATCATTTTGGCATGCTTCATCTTTTTGAGCTTAATTGTGGCGTGTCTGTGAGTACTCATGCGTGAGCATACATTCATAGTAACAATATTACGTAGCCTTGTAGCAAGCTTGAGATGAAATTCTTGGCATATGTCATTTGTTTCCTGAATAAATGACATGAAATAACTTTTGGCAGTGGAGGAAACAGGTCAAACAATCTATTCAATCAGCCCAAGACTGAAAGCCTTTTCGGATTGGCTTCTTAAGGTCATGTACTCTGGGAATGTGGAAACCGTATTCCCTGCTGCTACTCGTGAAAATGCACCCTTTGTAGAGAAATTGTGGAAGGATTCTGCCATCCAGGCCACATACAACAGGAGAAGTGAATTAGAATTGCTGCCTAGAGTTGCTACTTATTTTCTAGAGCAAGTAAGACCAAACTACATCTATATATATCTATTCCTTCCTATAAACTTTTTAGAGGATTTTTGTAACACTAGAACACGAAAAATAAATAAATTTTAAAAGAACTTAAAACCTTGATCTGCTTATATTTTCCTTTATCTTGATTCTTCATATTTATTCTGTTATACTTTGGACTAAAATCATTAGCTTTTCAATTTATAATTATGGTTGTCACATTGCATGTGGTTTTATGGTTCTTCTTGCCATTTGTCAATCCTACATGATCTATGTCCTGCTTCATTCAATTTGGGATGCATGAAGTGGATGCAGTTCTGTAATAATTCTTTAGCGTGGACGTCTCAGGACCTGAATGAATCAGTTATGTTCATTGCATGAATAAATGCAAAAGGAAATATCTTTTCACAAGTATTCTATCAAATTCTGCTAATTATAATGCTTATTGAAAACATCATTGCATCAGTAGCTGATGTTTATATTCAAATTCAGGCTGTTGAGATTGCTAGAGAAGATTATGAGCCATCAGAAATGGATATCTTGTATGGTGATGGAATAACTTCATCCAAAGGGCTTTCTTTCATGGAATTTACATATCCCAAGTCAGATAAAGACAACTACGAGAACCTTGATTATCAACATGATTCCTCAGTCAGGTTGTTACTGTCTTCTAACCCTCCCACCTAATTTCCTGAATGCTAAGTGGGTTAGCAAACAAATCGCTGGTGTTTTCTGCCCTTGTTTGTAGTATACCCATTTCTGTTCAATGCGGCTGTTCTTGATTACATGGAACGTTGTATGATGAACTTTGAATATATAGTTTCAATTGTGAATGCTAATTTTGTCCATCAAAGTTTAGAAACGGAAAGTTCTATTATATGGCTGAAGGTGTTTTTTCTTTTCAAACTTATTGTAACAAATATTGGACATGGTACAAGGCTTTCTTGCGTTATGTTCTAACAGTAACGTGTTCCTTGACAAAATATTCTCTGTAGGAACTTTAGGTATGCAATGTCAGGATTAGAAGAAGTGATTTATAAAATTCTTACCTTTTCTTTTAGTTCATGTCTATTGACAGGTTACTTGTATACCATCACAGGTACCAACTGATAAGGGTGCATCCAAGTGCTGTGGGAGGAAACTGCAAATGGTTGGGAATGTTTGAAGATGTTGATATGGTCTTATTCTGTGTTTCTTTAACTGACTACAGTGAGTTTTTTCAAGACTCCAATGGAGTTCTAACAAACAAGATGATGCAAAGCAAGAAACTATTTGAAACAATTGCCACACATCCCACCTTTGAAGCCAAGAAGTTCCTTCTGCTACTAAACAAGTTTGACCTACTCGAGGAAAAGATTGAGCACGAACCACTCACTCGATGCGAATGGTTTCAGGAATTCAATCCTGTGATTGGTCACAATTCACAATACAGCGGCAGCAGCGGCAGCAGCAGAATTACTAACCCTTCTTTGGCTCATCGTGCTTTCGAATACATTGCAGTGAAGTTCAAGAGATTGTTCCACTCTCTCACTGATAAGAAGTTGTATGTGTCACTGGTTACCGGGTTGGAACCTGATAATGTTGATGGAGCTCTTAGATATGCTAGGGATATTCTGAAATGGAGTCAAGAGGAGATCAACTTCACTGTCAATGAGTTGTCTTCCACTAGCATTGAAGCAAGTTCATCGTCATAATCAGCTGTTACCCCTAGTTATATGGCAAAGGCCTAAAAGGAGAGTAACTCATGTATAGAAGAACAGTACAGGACACAGATTGACATTAATGATTAATAAGAATTCATCCGCTTTCATTGATATTCATCTGCTCTCTACTCTACACCTTTATAGTCTCAAAGATGCTCTTGTGGCCTAACTCGAATGCTTTGCTCTTAAAACTTAGTGTCATTTGCCCAGGTTATCGAATCCTAAGTTCATAATAGTTGGATTTAACACAACCTTCATGACAAATAGAACAAGAGAAACATACCCTTGTCAGTATATTTTCTTCTTCCTCTTTTGACATATCCAGATTCTGAAAATTCAAAGCCAATGGTGTATTGTACGTTTGACCTGTTAGTTAACATATATTCCTTCTCAACACAGCATTGTTCGACGAATGACAAGGAAATGAACAATAATTGGGCAGACCATAAGAAAAAAAGCATCTACATTCAAAGGGATACAATAATCATTCGGCAGACTAAGAAAAAGTACAAACCAGATGAGAACTGTACTAGCTAAATCTGATTAGATCCAAGTTCCCATTAAAGGAAACAGAAGTTTGATATACAAATGTCTGTCAAAACAGAAACAGCAACAAGGATTATTATCTATCTCCATTACAGTATATATATATCAATTTTCGCAACCTATGCTTCTTCAACAAGGAGCAAAACGATCCATGAGCAAGAAAACTGTGGACTCAGACATAGTATTCTCCCTGGGAACCACTTTACTCTGTTGAGCAGCAACTTCTTTTCCTCTCTTACCTTCTTCTTTGCCTTTGGACAAAAATGGTTTTCTTGGTCTAACCTTTTCTCTCAACTTTGCAAGCTCCTTCGCACACATGTCTACAACTGCACGCATCCTTAACTCAAAATAACTCGAACCCAACTCCAGAAAAAGATTTGATTTTTAGCTTTGGTATAGACTGAGTGAGATTGAGAAAAGCTTCTTCATTTTATAGAGGAGTAAATGAGTGGTGGGTCTCTGAGAAAACACGGGCAGGGCAGAGTTTGGAGCTATTAAGAACACAGTTTTGACTGGCCTGCTGTAAAGATCTTTACGTGTGGTTGCCCATAGATAACGTTAAAAGTCGGCATTCTAGTTCGAGGATATTCCACGCTACACATACTTTGAACTCATGATTATCTGTGAATATTCCCACAGAATTATTCTTTCCAATAATATGTGTCCTTCAGAACCGCTGTCTCCTTACCCTGTCCCATTCGATGTGGGTCCAAATATGTGACCATTGTATGCAATAAGATTATGGGATTACATATACATATATACATATATATTAATTGGACGAAGCCAGGAATTTAAAACAGGAGGGTCCCAATATTTAAGATTTTAAATTTTAGGGGGCTCAGTGTACCACTAACCTTCAAATAACTATATCCTTGTATATACATATATATATTAATTAAAAATTAAAATATTTAATTTTTATATATTTTGGATGGCCCAATGTACCACTAAGGCCGCACCACTGAGCCCCGGCTAGCTTCATCCATGTATATATATATATGTGTGTGTGTGTGTATATGTATGTAGGTATGTATATTAATATAATGGAAGATTTTATTTAGTATATATTTCCTATTTAATAGTGGAATAA
>JANZLH020406831.1:0-10062 GCA_026770325.2 Erythroxylum fimbriatum
AGTGCAAGACTTTCTTGAGAAGGCCGCAGAGGGATTAGTCGAAGGTGGAAGGTAAACTACTTATCATATTCTGTCTTTCCAGGGGAAATTTCCTTTTCGTTCTCATTTTTTGGAACCTCACTTCCATATGCAAAAGTGTGCATATAAGCCATGAGAATAATGTCCTTTTCGTAGTAAGACAAAACCCTATTGCCAGTTCATCCAATCCAGCACAATGCGCAACTTGAGGCCGGCTAGTAGCAGATTGGGCTATATCATGTGATTTAAGTCCGAGTTTAACCTGCTCAAATTGTCTGAAGTAATGTTATTTTTAAGTTCTTTAAAATCATGTCATTTTGATCAAATTTTTAGAACTTAAGACTAACAAAATCGTTTTTAAAAGTTTACAAAACAATATCTTTATGTAATTGAGAGGTAGATCGTTCTATATCTGAGTTTAACCTGAAATCCAATTTAGCCAAACATTGGCCGTTAAGTCTGGATTGGACCAGATCAGTTGCCATCCTAACAAGACCAACGCTTGTCAAATTGTACCAGTATCCCGATGATTTCTTCTTGTTCGGTGTAATTTTTCTTTGCTCCTACTAACGACCACCCCTTTTATATTGTTCCAGGAGGGAGATCTTCACGCCGATGTTTTTCTTCTTGGCTCGAAAACCTCTCGTAGAGAGCTAGTGATGTGTGGTGTTTACCGATTAGCTACTAGCTAATCGTATTACCTTAATCATGTTGATTCTTGGTGGTTAGATGATCATAGTTTTCTTATGTCATCCTAAATTGACATTGTGTTTGAAGTAGTTTTTCCTAGTTGGTTGTAGTCCCCGTTTAAACGAGTGGTCGGTGAGCAACTGTTAAGTTCATAAACTTCGGGGTCTGGTCTTAGCAGTAGTTTCTTTTGAGCCAGTGGAAATTGTGACCACAAGCGTTAGGTACAGAAAAACGAAAGGCAAAGCGGGCTTTATCAGGTTTTTCATTTTTGTCTCTTTTTGAGCTTTCATGACTGTGCCTAGCTAGGATTGTGGGCTGGCAAAAATTTTACTAAGTATAATAATGGGTTGGGTCAGGCCAAGTTTATTATCGGACTGACCTGGCCCAAATTGATAAAAATGCAGCCCAAGTAGAACGTTCACAACTATATCATTTTGATTTAAATCTTTTGTGAACTTAAATCGTTTTAATCAGGTCATTAGATATCCGCCCAAGCTACATTTATATATTATGCCAGCTACACTCTCTACTGACTACACTGTCTAATCACAATGCCCTTTACTTTTTCCTTTTTCGCTCTCCTTTTCTTTTTCTCGTCGTCTGCGCTCAGATTGAAGTGGAATCATAAGTTTTTTGCTTTTCCGACGTACTTATATCATCCTGCATTTTTCTTTACAACACTTTACTTGACGATCCTGTAATCAGCAAATAAGAAAATTTCTTCAATATATTTTACAATTTCTTCGAGCAGTTTGTTTTTGTTTGGGTTTAATTTTGTGATAGTAATCACTTATTCTCCATCAATCTATACCCAGAACCAACAAGAATGCAAGCAAAGATGATGACTGAAAACAAGGCATGTGTTTGTCTCTGAAACGCAATGTTTTAAAAATCGGACCGGACATTGAACCGGTCGAAAGAAAAGTTTAAGGTTTAGAGGTTCAGCCGGTAGTGAACCGCTATCAAACCGGAATATAATGAATAAGAAGAAAATTTTATAAGAATAAATAGAAATAAAATATTACAGAAATTGATATGAAATAAAGGTGTAAATGTTACAGAAATTGATATAAAATAAAGTTCAAAATGTTACAAAAATTGATATAAAATAGAGCTCTAAATATTATAAAACTTATCACTACCATAAATTGATATAAAATAAAATTTTAAATATTACAAAAATTAATATAAAATAGAGTTCTAAACGTTACAAATCTCCTCTGTACCAAAGAGAAGTTAAGCCAAATTATTTTTGATAATCGGCTTTGTTAACGATGGAATGCTAGTAACAAAGCCAATTGTTGCAAGAATTCTAATAAAAAGTTAAAAACAGACATAAATTAACTGAACCTGTCCTGCAACTGTTTCAGACTATAAGTCTATAACCAAACTTATAGTCTGAAAAAATCGAGAATTCCTATCGTCATTCTTTAACCAAAATTTTTTTGCTCTCTGTCTCCAATGGAGTTCCTCCTGTTCTATAATCCCACTAAGTTCAAGTTTAGCCTGAGCATATAATTCACAGCCTACGCCATCTGTGTTACCGCGATAAATTTGAAGCTGACGAGTAAGCTCTTTTTTACGTGAGACCATTTCACAATTTCGCTCCTTACCCCACCTTGCAAGAGCCATGCAACAAGCAACCTTTTTATCAAGAATGTCACTCCCAATACCACTCTGCCAACTGCGTTCAACCACCTCAAACAAACCCTGGTCCCTCAACCACATATTATTAAATCTAAACTTCCACCGCCTAGCCACCAATTGCACATCCAAAAAATCAATTAAAATCGGCTCATAATCCGAAATCGGGGTTGCTAACGTCGACACCACCCCTTTAGGAAACAAAGCAGACCAAGCCAACGAGACAACGGCTCTATCTAACCTCTCCCTCGTCCACCCCTTTGAATTCCTCCCCCTTTCCCATGTAAACATATACCCAACACATCCCAAATCATGCAACGCGCAATTCTCAAGAGCCCCACGAAAGCCATTGAACAAATATTGGGGGTGGTAAACTCCACCCTCCTTCTCCTCTGCTGACAATAAATCATTAAAGTCGCCAAACACTATCCAAGGATAGTCACACCGCTGCGATAAAGAGCGCAACAAGTTCCACGACCTCCGCCTCCGCGCTCTCTCCGGATAGCCATAGTATCCCGTCAAACGCTAGTCCCCCCTTTCAGTGTCATGGACAATGGCATTGATGAAATTTTGAGAATACTCACGGACTGCCAAATTAACATTATTCATCCACATCAGAGAAAGTCCACCACTCTGCCCTATAACATCCACCGAAAAACAAGCATTAAGACCCACCCTGCACTTCACTTCCTCAAGCCACACCCCATGCACCAAAGTCTTCATCAAGAACACAACATCAGGAGTGTAAGCCGGACACAAGTCCCTTAGGACGCCGACTACACGAGGGTTGCCAAGCCCTCGGCAGTTCCAGCTAAGGATTTTCATGGCGTTCGGCAGGGCTGCTCTGTAGCTCCCGCCGATTCTCTGCTCATTAAAGTCGCACCAGAATCTGCTTGTGAAGAAACTGATGAATTAGTTGTTTGCGTCTTAGGCCTTTTCTTCCCGTCAACTTGTTGAATTGGGAGTGTTTCCTCATGTAAGCCCATTTCATGATCCAAAGCCGCGGGGCCCTCACCAACATCCCCATCGAAGAGCAATACACCTCGCCCACATTGACTAGTCCCACCAAAACCAACAGAACCTGCCATACTTCCTTCATTCCCAATCTGGCCTACCCTAGCCGAAGTGCCTCCTAAAATATCACCATTCCCTTCCTGCAACCATGCACTCACCTCCTGGCCTCGACGCTCAATCCGAACCATGCAAAAGCTATCGTTATGGCCGAGTCGACCACAGAGAAAGCAAAAAACTGGAATCCTCTCATATTTGAAAGTAGCATAAAAAATATTACCCCTTGGATCCACAATTTTCTTTCTTCTTTTCAATGGCTGCCTAACATCCACAGTCACCCAGATCTGCATATAATCAACATTACCCATCTGGATAGCCTTGGCATCATATTGGACAAAGTTGCCAATAAAATTGCCAAATTGCGTCGCAATCTGCTCAGATACAAAACTAGCCGATAACTGATGCACTTGCACCCAAAAATATAACCTCTCCAATGACAGTTGTTGGATCTTCCCCCTCCTAAAGTCTGTGAAGAATAAACAGATGTCTATTGAAGGTCCATGGTGTTCCATCCATAACCCGATCTACATCCTCTACATAAAAGAAGCGGAAAAGGAATCGCTTTCCCTAACCTCAGTGATATTCACCCCACCTATTGGATGCCAAAGGTCCGCCAGAGCATTCCTCATGGCCTGAAAATTAATCTAATTAGCCGTGAGAAATTGTCCTACCAGGAAAAAATCATAGCCTGCCGCCCCCACACCTGCAACCTCACCAAGCTGCCATTCATCCTCCTCATCATCAACCAAAGACAAAGCTGCAAGCTATTGATCCATACTAGAGAACAATCACAAAGAACTAAAAGACAACAAAGACAAAGTCACTAAGAGCTTACAAACAACATACTTGAAAGAAAGTTTGAAGCGTTGGTGTTGTTGCATACCCAAGCAAGCAAAAGCACCTAGTTTATCAGTAATGCTAGAGGGATGAACCCACATAGCCCAAACCACCCGTCACCACAACAGAAGACTACACAGCCTGAGATGCCCAACCCTTCGAACTTGAGATCTGGAGTGACCCTTGGAAAAAGACCATTGCGATGATAAATGCCACAAGATTACACGTCCTCTGCTCAACTCTAAAACACCGAATGCTGAGAACACCATAAGCCAGCTTTCATGGATGGACAGAATAGTTCAAACAGTCACTCAAACTCACCATTAATCCTCCGGCCACTTAGATCTATGAAATCCCGAAATCCCCAGGTGAACCCCAAAGTGGAATCAACCCCGACTTCGAAAATGACCACCGACAAAGCTTGAGATCGTTTACTACTACTATGCTAATGCTAATTCAGCTCTATATGTCCATACTGCTATCTGTTATAAATTGCCACATTTTTCATTTGTATCTCTTGCCTTTCCTAATTGGGAGTGCCCTATTAATTTATTGTGATCAATCAAACCAAAGAAATTTGCAGAAGTCGAGTTTAATTTCATTTGAGTTTAAATTAAATTAAATTTGATTTATTAATTTTAAATTTAATTGAATAAAAATTAAAACTAATTTATTTGTTTCCGCTATATTTAGATAATAAATAATTACATTTAATATTTTTTGAAATGTAATAGTAAAATAGTTCCAACTAACTTTAAACTTTTTTTAAAAGATAATGGATAACCTTAAAGTAATAGGTAAAAGTTACTCTTTTGTTATTAAAAGGTGACATATTCGATTCACATAAATAATGTTTTTATAAATAAACATAAGAAAAAAATTGCGTATATTAATGACTCTCTTCATGAAAAATATAAAGAAATAGACAAAAAGTGTCAAACTGTATTATCAAATTTTTGGTATTTTTTATTATTTATTACTTTTATTTTTATTTGTACCAGAAACGTTCACCGTAAAATTAGAACCTCTTTAATTTTCTTCAACTTTGTTTAGAGTACTGGTACGTGTTTAATTTTCTGTATCAGGCATGTTAACACTGGACAACAGACCGCAGAGAAGGAGAGGATTAAGGAGGAAAGTGGAGAAACCAATTAAAGGACGGCTGTGAAAACAACAACTCGATCAGTGAGATATTCTGAAAGGAGTACAAGCATTTTACTTTTGATTATTGGATTTCACTCTCAACAAACACGACACGACCTTTCTCACGGGCAACCGCTCCTAGTATTACCCAGTTTCTGCTTTGGATCGGGAAATACCATCACGAGCACATTATAGTTAGAAATGGTTTCTTTCTATGAGCTATGAGGAATTGCACATACTTTGACAACTATTGTGACATGAGTTATAAGAAATGGTACTCTTATAACGAAACTCATTCTATTTGGAGCATCGTCTTTAACATGTCCTTCCCTTAAGAACAGTTTAATGTTTTAAAGATGACAAGTTATTTTCAGAATTAAATCATTTTAATTTTAAATTAATTAAATTTGATCAAGTTTAAGTAAAATTTAGAACAAAAATTAACTTCAAACCGAGGTTTTGTTACAAAAGTGCCTAATTGAAAGTCTGAATAGACTTTTACCTAAAATATTTAGTCAAATTAAAATATATACTTTTAGTGAATTGATTTCAATTTGTTTAATTTAATTAATCAAATTTATATTAAAAAAGTTTAAATTTTGCTTGACAAATAATCTCTCATTTGAATGAATTGGTCCGAATTTATTTAAGTTAGATTAAGATAAAAATCAAATAGGGAAATCTAATACTTGAATTTAAAACTTTTCAAATATATTTAAAATTTAAACTCGCTTCTCCTTCGAAATCTGATAATAGAAGTGTGGGTTCAGAATCTCACTTCCCTTCGAAAACTATACATAGGTTGCCGCCCATCTTTGCCTCAAGGAACGCATCATCTTACCTCTTTAAGAGAATTAACCTTAAATTTCTGTCCTGAAGTGAAGAAAAAACGTGGAAACAAAAAGGGTGTGGGCTGGTCTAGCATTGCTCATTTCCTAAATATCACAAATTGATGGAGAAGAGGTTCAGATAGAGAGCCCCCGTAGCCTATAAACTCCAGCAGCTCCTTGACTCGTGGGCTAAGGAGTGTCCACATGAGTTCGTTCACTTGCTTTAACGACATTTCCTATGGATGTAGCCTAGGAGCGTCAACTCCGTTCCTGCGGAGGAACTGAATTTAAAAAAAAGAGTTATTCTTGGACGAAAGTCCAATCTTCTAGTTTGAGCCAGCCCAACCCCAACATCAACTTATAAAGTCCAAAATTGATATAAAAGGAAACGAGCAATCCAACGTTCGAGACAACCGTTAATACAACAAAAACCAGAGCTGTAACCCACCACTGCAAATATACCCTAAAGTCTCTCAATGTACCAGTCTTCTTCTCAAATATAGGTCAACTGAGTGATCAAGATTTGAAGCGTAATCTTTAGCTTTAGTAGTCACTGAAATCGGCAGAAAGTGACATAAAGATTAATTCAAGGTTAGTGATCAAACCCGATTTAGACGATCTTCACTCCTTGCGACTATCCCAAGTATCAGTTTCTTGTCCACCTAGTACATTCCCTAGTACATTGACTCCACATCTCCGGCTCATTTAATCGTCTATATTCTTATACCTCCCCTTTTTCTTGTTTTTTCGGTACTTGTTTTGTTTCTGTTGGTACTGCAGAGGAAAATGGCAGGAGACATACGTATTGCAACTGAAATCATAAAGATACTGGGTTCAGGAGCTCTACAGCAGATTGGAATTTGGTGGGGTGTCAAAGATGAGCTTGACAAGCTCAAAAGAAAAGTTTTTGCTATCGATGCTTTGCTACCTGCTGCAGAACAGAGCCAGACACAAGACTTTCACATCAAAGATTGGCTTCGAGAGCTACAAGATGTTGTGTACGATGCCGAAGACTTGCTCGACGATTTCTCCACTGAAGCTTTGATACGAAAGGTAAAGAGTGGCAATAAGATCACAAAGCAGGTGCGGGGCTTCTTTTCACGTCCAAATCGGATCGTTTATGGTTATAAGATGGGCCGGAAAATTAAGAAACTTAGAGGGAGACTAGATGAAATTGAAACTAATATTAAAAAGATTGACATTGTTAGGCGTCAAGTTGCTGGGCCACCATTTCTGACCACACCATTTGAGGCCCAATCCACTGACTCCATTGTTGGTTTATTTATAGGAAGAGATAAAGATAAAAAAGCAATCTTGAGTCATCTGCTGGATTCCAACTCGTCAGAAAATGTTATGATTATCCCTATTGTTGGGATGGGAGGGTTAGGGAAGACCGCACTTGCCCAATGTGTGTACAACGAAGAGAAGGTCCAAAGTCATTTTGAGCCCAAATTGTGGATTGATGACCCTAATCCTTTTCATGTCCAACTTGTCATAAGAAAGATTCTGAATTTATTGACTGAAAGTAACCAAGAAAATCTGGCGTTAGAACAGTTGCGAAGTCGACTAAGAAAAGGAATTGATGGGAGAAAATACTTGCTTGTTTTAGACAATGTTTGGGATGAGGACATTGAGGTTTGGGAAGAACTTAAAAAAACCTTGAAGTTTGGAGCACCTGGGAGTAGAATAATAGTCACAACGCGTACCGAAATGGTTCCAAGGGGGGGTACTAGTAGATTGTGTCCACATGTTCTGGAAGGCCTCTCTTTAGATGAGTCTTGGTCTTTGTTCACAACAGTATTTTTTGAAGGGCGGGTGCCGAAAACTTGCAGCAGTAACCTGCTACAAATTGGAATGGAGATTGTCCGTAAGTGTGCTGGAGTCCCTCTTGCAATAAAGACAATTGGGCGAGTTTTGTACGAGAAAGATCCAGACACACAGTGGTTACCTATCTTGAAAAATGGATTTTCTGGGATATACCGATATGAAAAAGACGTTATGCATACACTTCAGTTGAGTTATAACGATCTTCCCTCACACTTAAAGCGATGTTTTGCATATTGTAGCTTGTTTCCTAAAGGTCATGAACTCCATGTAGAAACATTGGTTAAACTTTGGATTGCACAAGGGCTTGTTGAGTCATCAGACACCAGTCTGTCTCTAGAAGAATCAGGCCTTGACTGTTTTATGAAGTTACTACGGAGGTCTTTTTTCCAAGAAGTGGTATACGATGGACTGGAAAGAATAGTAAGGTGTAAAATGAATGATTTGATGCACGACCTCGCATTTTTAGTAGCTGGATCAGAGATCACCAAATTAAACCCAAATGTTGATGAAGTAGGGGAGAAACTGTTGGTAGAACGTAAACATCATGAGCTCACTCCTCTACACCACAGCAGATACCTCCTCGTCTACCCACCTCAACAGACAGGACACACATAACAGACGACACACCCGCATACCTCTGTACCTCCACAGCAGGACACACACAACAGAGGACATACCCGCATACCTCTGTACCTCCACAGCAGGACACACACAACAGACAGAACACACCCCATACCTCTGTAAATATTTTACTACAGAAACCGTTAGCTGCTTGTGTATATATATGTAGTTTGTACAGTGTTTTTCTTAGAAATATATAAAAACGTAAATTGCTCCTCTCTCTCTCTCTCCCTCTCACTTCATTCATCGGTTAACGATGAAGGTATCAACAGAAACTCCGTCATGTATCATTTAACTTCAATATAGATGAGTCATCGCAAGTTCCGTCTTGCCTTTGTAAAGCTTTGGGTTTGCGGACCTTTCTTTTGCCAATGCAACCACCCTGGGATTGTGACAAGGTCTTTCCTGAGTAAAATTGGGGAACTATTTTTTCCAAATTTAGGCGTTTGCGAGTGTTTGATTTAAATACGACTGGAGTTAAGAAAGTGCCTGATTCTATCAAAAAGTTTAAACATTTAAGATATCTCGATTTATCTAGATCTAGAATTTCAGTTCTTCCAAGCTCTATATCTTATTTGCAAAATTTGCAAGTGCTTAAGCTCTGCTCATGTCGTGGGCTTAAGGAATTGCCAGTTGGTATTACGAAGCTGTTTAATCTCAGACATTTGGATTGTTACGACTGTAATAGTTTGACCCATATGCCTCATGGGATTGGAAATTTGACTTCTCTCCAGACATTAACATACTTTGTGATAGCAGAAGACAATTCTATTCGGCGAAAGGTCGGTGGGCTTGATAAATTGAAACAACTTCACGGCTTAACTGGTTCCCTGGCAATTGAAAGACTGCATTTCTTGAGAAATCCCAAGTCAGAATCTGAAGCTGCTAACATAAAAGAGAAGCTGCGTCTTCAATCATTGAGGTTATGTTGGGACAGAAGTACTGGCGGTAACTGTTCTGAAACTGATAACCAGGAATTGTCATTGAAAAGCCTCCAGCCGCATCCAAACATCAAAGAACTGGTTATTGATTGTTATGGAGGCCTAAGGTTTCCTACTTGGTTCTCATCACTGACAAATCTTGTGGATCTATCTTTATTATCTTGTTGTAATTGTGAAAACTTACCACAATTGAGTTTAATACATTCCCTAAAGTATTTAAGGATCAACCGATTTCCTAAGTTGGAATACAATGGTAGGAAAGATAGACCTGGCAAACGGGCGGGTGGTTCGGGTATGGGTACGGGTAATGATTTTGAAAATCCATACCCTGCCCAGCGGAAACGGGTAATGATTTTGAAAATTCATACCCTGCCCAGCGGGTATGGGTAGACCCGCGGGTTACCCGCTATATATTTTTTTATTTTTCATTTTTTAAATTT
>JANZLH020406872.1:0-10061 GCA_026770325.2 Erythroxylum fimbriatum
TGAGTCTTCATACCGACACCTGGATCCTGGCTTTCGGGAAGGTCCCGGTAACAAAATTTTTGTTTTTCCACTGCTGGTACATGTGATGTACCTCCCGGGATTTTCCTACATTAACAACATGTATATTTAAAAAGATTTCTGTTGTAAAAGGAATGCAATCTTCAATCCATAAAATAATTCCAATTATCTTATATGTCCAATTTAAAATGCCAAAACTAAAGAAGGAATATATAAAATATATTCTAACAGTAATGTAGCAAGGACACTAAATCTTACTGCCAGGTGGCTTGTGCAAGGAATTAAGAGAATCTGGGCCTGATATTACTGATTTACTGTAACTTTGGTGCATATATGTTTCTGTTTGGTACTATATTTGTATTGCTAAGTTGCATGTAAATTGAAAAATGAAAAAGGTGGGGATAGGGTTAGAGGACTGGCTTCTTCTCAGTCAACTTAATTTTGGTTTTTGTCTTCGTGGGAGTTAGTTGAAGGATTACCTTAGTTCAGTTTATGTTATAAGGAAGAATTGGATCCATATTAGAAGCTCTGTGTTACACCTAGCACATGTTTTCTGTTTTGATATCTAAGGGCCTTGGATTTCAGACCCGTCAGATATGGTGAAATCTGTATATATTCGGTTTATTATCTAAAATGTCTATCTGAGTGCACGTGCAATCAAAGTTGTACAATAATTTATCTTTTATTTCTCCTGCATGTAATGGATTATCTGCCCGTGCATCTATTCATTTGGGAGTTCCCATGCATGTGCAATGTTCGTGGTGTAAGAAGTGTGCATTCCTTCTTATGTAAGCATATTGTTTCTAGAATGACCACATAGTATAGGTTATATGACTAGTGATCTGATTTCATGGGGATTATTAATAGGCACTCCACCTAAAATAAAGCTCGATAGCTGAATTTATCATATCTTAAGATCGTCACTCGTTGTGTTCTATGGTTGTTGTCTTTCTCTGTTAATATTAGTGTCATGCTGGTATGCCAGATGAAAATTTCATCTTGAGCCTACTTTAATCTTAATGTTGAGCTTCAACGCAATTAGTGGAACTATCTGCACTGTAATGGCTCAAGAGATTGCACCTACTGCTGATTCACCTAGGCGACGTTCTAGTATGTTGCGAGATCAGGTCCAATTTGTAAAGAAAAAGGATTGTAACCGCTATGAAATTGTTCCTGTTGAAGAAATTGTTGTGAAAATTGGCCGGATTAGAGCAGGTTCGCAGTTAAATAGGACTGAGAGAATAGTAATAAACATACAGATTTTACGTAGAAAACCTCCCAAATTAGGATAAAAATTACTGGCAAGGATAGAAGACTTTTACTAATAGAAAATTAGAAAATTACAAGGAAAAACTAGGCCAAAAATATATATAATATTTTTTTGGATCTCTCTTTCCTCTCTCACCTCACTCTCTCTTTATTTTTCTGTTGTTTGCTACTGCTTCTCTTCGTTCATCTCCTGCCTATTTATAGGCAAGTGAAGGAAGAGATGGTTGTGTTAGGCAGCCAACAATTATTGATAGTAGTCAAGGTTGCTGCTAACAATTGTTGACAGTAGCTAAGATTGACAGTTCTCCCTCTTGAAGATTTGAATGAGAGTCAATCAGATCTCTATATAACTCTTCTACCTTGCCACTTCATGTTGCTTACGTCTCTGTCAGGCCGCACGAGGATCGACACCACATAAAATTGTCACTATTGATTGCTTTTGTCATAAAATATGCTAGGTTCTCTATTGTATGAATTTTCTGTATGTCCACCATTCCTTCTTTCACTTTCTCACGAACGAAGTGATACTGAACTCGAATGTGTTTTGTCTTTGAATGAAATGCTGGATTCTTTGCAAGATGCAAAGCAATCTGACTGTCACAATACAGAGTAATATTATCTTGCTTATTCCCAAATCCTTCCAACAGTATCTTCAACCACACTGCTTCTTTACTTGCTTGTGTAGCTGCCACATATTCTGCTTCTGTTGTTGACATAGCCACAACTGACTACAGTTTTGAAACCCAACTCACAGTTCCTTTAGCTAGTGTAGACACATATCTTGTAGTGGATTTACTTTTATCAAGATCACCTACATAATCAGCATCAACATATCATTTGACAGTAAAATCTGATCCTCCATAACATAATGCAACATCTGAGGTTCCTTTCGTATATCTGAGAATCCTCTTAACAGTATTTCAATGCTCTCGACCAGGATTCGCCATGTATCTACTAACTACTCCTACTGCATGTGCAATGTCTAGTCTTGTACAAATCATAGTGAACATTAGGCTCCCCACTGCTGATGCATACGGTACTCGAGACATCTCCATCCTCTCTTCTTCATTGCTAGGACCCATACTTAAAGATAACTTGAAATTAACAGGAAGAGAGGTATAAATTGACTTACAATTTTGAATGTTGAATCTCCGTAAAATCTTCTTCAAATAATTCTTCTGAGAAAGCCAAATCTTTCTATTATTTCTGTCTCAGTGAATTTGCATCCCCAGAATTTTTTTTGTTGGTCCCAAGTCCTTCATTTCAGATTCCCTCGCCAGTTGTGCCTTCAATTCTTTGATACGATCATTATTGGGGCATGTTACCAACATTTCATCTACATACAACAGTAAGACTATAAAATCATCTTTTTCAAACCTCTTGAAGTATGCACAAGGGTCTGCATTCAATCTACTGTATCCAAGGCTCATGATGAAGGAATCAAATCTCTTATACCAACATCTAGGCGCCTGCTTTAAATCATATAGAGATTTGTTCAACCTGCAAATCAAGTTCTCTTTTTCTTTTTCTTCAAAACCTTCTGGTTGGAGCATATAAATTTCTTCTTCAAGATTTCCATGAAGAAATGCATTTTTCACATCTAACTACTCAAGATGCAAGTCATATATAGCACGCATTGCCAAAACTACTCGAACTGTAGTGAGTCGAATCACAGGAGAAAATATTTTGTTAAAATCAATACCTTCTTTCTGAGAATATCCTTTTACCACCAATCTAGCACGATATCGTTCTACTTGATCATCACCACTCTGCTTGATCATGTAAACCCATTTGTTGCCAATAGGTTTTCTTCCTTAGGGTAGTGATACCAGCTCCCATGTTTTATTATTATACAAAGCTTCAATTTTTGTCATCCACTGAGATGCATCTAAACTAGTAATTGCTTCTTGAAGAGTTAATGGCTCTCCATCCTCAGTTAAAAGAGAGTATGCGATATTGCTCTCCATAATATAATCTGAGTGCCAGCTCAGTGCTCTTCTCATGCGAGTTGGTCTCCGAGTATCTAAAATATCATATTCAACTGGTTCATCAATTTTTCTGATGGGTTAGAGAGAGATTCTCCTTCTTCTCTCTAGCCTACTCCCCCCTCATCTCCTTCCAGCATTTCTGTATTCTTCTCCTCCTTCCCACTAGCCTATTCCCCCCTCCTCTCCTTCCAACATTTCTGCATTCCATAGTTCTTCGATTCCTTCCCATTGTTCCAAGCTCTTTTCTCCCTGTTTTCCTGCCTCCCAGTTTTCTTTTCTTCTCACCCTCTCTTTTTTCTTTCCCTTCTTCTTGTGGCAGTAGCCTGGTCCAAGGGCACTACTGTCTTTCCTTATTCTTCTTTTCTTTCCTGCCTCTGCTCTTTTCCATTTTCTGCTTTCCTTCTTCTGCACTACTTTTCTGCATGCTACCTGAAAAGTAGCAGCCTTCCCCTTTTGGAAATATGTCAGAACCTCAGCCTCCCACTACTCTTTCTGATTTCCCACCTTTACCCTTGTCCTCACCTTCCTCCTCTGCAACTCTCAATCCCATTCCCACTCCTAACCCTTGACCTCAGCCTATTCCCTCCCCTGGCCGAAATTCTACTTCCTCCACCTACCCACCTCTCCCTCCACCCCCTAAACCTAACCTTCCATCCTCTGTGAGCAAAGTCCTTGCAGCAGAAACATCCCCTATTGAGCCTCCTCTCCTGAGCAAAGCACCTACAGCAAAAACACCCACGATTAGTGCTAAAAGGACTTGCAAACAAGTTGTGGGTGAAAAGCATGAATGCTCCCTTGTTTTCTGCCCTCTAGTGGAACTGGATGGGAAACTAGTTGTTGCTCCTCCACTAGAAACCCTCCAGGAAGGGGTAAAGTCTTGGGAGGCCACTCTAGTTGGGTTTTTCATGGATAAAAGACCAGCCTTCCCAGTGATTCAAGCATGGACGCAAAGGCATTGGAAAGGGAGAGGTTTATTAGAGGTTATGCTTACTGAGGAGGACAATATCATCTTCACCTTTTCCTCGAAATCAGAAGCTCAAAAAATTATTAAAAAGGGTCCTTGGCATGTCTCACAACTTCCCCTCTTCCTCCAAAGATGGCAGCCGGGTATGGAGCTTGAAAAGCTTAAAGTCAAAAGCATTCCTTTATGGGTTAACATTCACAATATTCCATTGGAATATTGGACAACCAAAGGATTGAGTATGCTAGCTAGTTATTTAGGGAAACCTTTATGTATGGACGAGAACACAACTATGAGGAAAAGGGTTGGATTTGCTCGGATGTGTGTTAGTATGGACATTACTAAAGATATGAAAGATAGCATTCCCATTTTAAGGTTGGCAAATGAGAACACTCTTAGGGAAGATAGAGTTTTGGTCTCCTACCAGTGGAAACCATCGTTGAAAGCCCAAGGAAAGGCATGGAAACCTACCGGGAGAACCTTTACAAGTGGGGATTATTGGGAGGTGACTGGCACAATCAGACCTTATTTGGACAGCACAGAGGAGGAAGGGAAGGATGTTTCTGATAACCCTACTCTCACTCAATTTGCCAAAGATTCCGTCATCCATGAGGATAATATCCAAGGATCTATTGACCTAACCTTGGATAAGTGCAGTGGAGCAGAAATACCTCCTTCAGCCTCCATTCAGAAGGATGAGGAAGTATCAGACAATGGAGCCACTATTGCAGCAGGGGAAACTATACCCCATCCGCCGGATCCTATTCCCCCACAGCCCACTAAGCCACAAGAAGGAACTCTAGGGGAGGTACTAATAGCCTTAAGGAAAAGCAATCGGAGCAGTAGGAAAGGCTCCAAGAGCAAAAACCATACTCCATGTCAATGATAGTGTGGAATGTAAGAGGAATAAACCACCCCTCTAAGTTGAATGCTTTGAGGGATTTTGTCCTGAAGGAAAATCCTCAGGTTTTTTGTCTTTTGGAAACTAAAATCAAGGAAATAAATCTACCCAAGCAATCTTGCTTAGGAAGGAAATGGAAAATCATCTCAAACCATCACAACCATGTGTATGGGAGAATTATCCTTCTCTATGAAGAAGATTTAGTGGAGGTGACAGTCATTGACTCTCAGCAGCAGTACATCCACACTTTACTCTACTATAAGATGGAAAATTCTATAGTGTTTGCTACGTTTGTTTATGGTCTCAACCTTGGGTTTCAAAGGACTGAACTATGGAATGCCCTCAGCCAACTCAAGCCCTCTATCACCCATCCATGGTTAGTTTGTGGCGATTTTAACACCACTCTTTATCGATCCGAGGCTGAAGATAATTTTAATTTACGCAATTATACCACAGATATGCTTAAATGTATGCAGGATATGGAGTTAACTGACCGCAAATCAATTGGTCACAAGTTCACATGGTCAAATAAGCAATCTTCTTCTTGGCATATTAGGAAGAAGCTAGACAGAGCTATGGTTAATGGGGATTGGCTGCTCTCTTTCCCAAGAAGCTCAGCAATCTTTATGGATCCGGGCATCTCTGATCGCTGTCCTATTCGGATAGACAATATGTTTATCTCTCACAAAGTCAGTCACCCATTCAGGTTTAATAACTTTTTGGTTACTACGGAGGGTTTCAGGGAAGCTATTTCTCAGGGTATGGAGCATGTCTGCTTTGGATCCAAACAATACATTTGCCTCCAAAAGCTAAAATCTATTAAACAGGAATTGAAAATCCTAAATTCTCACAGGGGCAGAATCTTTCGAAGGAATTGAGGCAGCTAGAGACAAACTCTCAGTAATACAGTCTGCGTTGGCTGCATCTCCAACTGATGCCTCCCTATTTATGGCAGAAAAGGAAGCTTTAAAGGCTTACCTAAAAAGTGTGGATAATCAACATTCCCTTTGGCAGCAAAGGTCTAGGGTTTCTTGGTTAAAGGATGGAGATAAATGCACCAAATTTTTCTTTAATTCTGTGCAAGCTAGGCATAATTCTAATAAAATTACTTCCATCTCTTCTGAAGATGGGACAATTATTACAGGACAACAAGGACTAGCCAAAGAAGCCTTTCTTTACTATAAGAAACTCCTAGGCACAGAGGTTTCTACTATGGTTAATGGAGATGAAATTAGGCAGCATGTTTCTGCTTGTATCCCTGCATATATGGTCACCTTCTTAATCAGTCCAGTAACTGGCCAAGAAATAGAAAGAGTGGTTTTTGCTATGAATGGCTCAAAAGCCCCAAGACCGGATGGATTCAATGGTTTTTTCTACCAAAAATCTTGGTCTATGGTGGGAGGGATTGTTAAAGATGCAGTGCTTGAATTTTTCCATAATGGGGTCTTGCTGAACGAAATCAACAAAACCTTTATTACCCTTATCCTTAAACACTCTAACCCCTCCTCTTGGACAGATTTCAGACCTATCTCCTGCACTAACTTTCTTTACAAGATTATTGCTAAAATCTTGGCCAATAGGTTGAAGGAAGCCCTCCAACCCCTCATAAGTGAAAATCAGGGAGCTTTCATGAAGGATAGGGACATTGGTGATAATATCCTCCTTGTTCAGGAGTTATTGAAGGGGTACAACCGACGCATAAGCCCTCATAACTGTACTATCAAAGTGGACCTCCAAAAGGCCTTTGATAGTGTGAATTGGCATTTCTTGCTACTTACTATGGAGATCATGGGTTTCCCTCAAAGATTTTTGAAATGGATCCGTGAATGCATTACAACTACAACTTTTGGAATCCTTATTAATGGAAGTCATATGGAGATTTTTAAAGGGAGGAAAGGACTTAGGCAAGGGGACCCTTTGTCCCCTTACCTATTCCTTATTTGTATGGAGTTGCTTACTCAAATGTTGAAGCACAAGTTGGCAGATGGTTCAGGCTTCAGGTTTCACTCTAAATGCAAAAAGATTTCTTTAACTAGTTTGTGTTTTGCAGATGATCTTATCCTCCTTAGCAAGGCACATGTCCCTTCAGTCTCCCTTATGATCAATACCCTCACTTCCTTCAGGGACATGTCGGGGCTGAACATCAACTTTCAGAAGAGCTACCTTATCCTTTCAAAAAGTGCAACTCACTTAGCATCTGTTTTACAAACAGTCACTGAAATGGCAATTAAGGAGCCCCCTCTCCTTTATTTAGGCATTCCAATATCCTCTAGGAAACTCAGGTATTGTGAATGCTTCCCATTAATTGAAAAAATACAGAAAAGACTAGCCTCTTGGACAAATCGAGTTCTCTCCTATGGAGGAAAGCTTCAGCTATTGAAATCAGTCATCTCATCCATGCACAATTACTGGTGCTCTTACCTTTTCCTTTCCAAAGGAATTATCAAAACAATTGCTAAGTTGATGAAGCAATTTCTATGGGGGAGACGGGGTGGTGAACACGGGAAAGCTAAGGTTAATTGGAAGAGTATTTGTCAGCCTAAGGAAGGAGGGGGATTGGGGTTGGAGTCAATTTCCAAAAAGAATCGTCTCCTTATGGCTAAAGGATTTGGAGACTTTTCAGTGACAAGCAATCAATGTGGATCAGATGGACTCATGTTTATATACTGAAAGGGAGGTGTTTTTGGGATTTATCCTTCAAAAATAGTTATACTTGGTTTTTTAATCAGCTTTTAAAACTGAGAGAAGATGTACAACCTCATATGTCTTGTAGAGTGGGGGATGGGGAAAGATCATTTCTGTGGCATGATAATTGGACAGGCCAAGGTGCATTGATCCATAACCCATTGGCGAGAACCCTTCTGGTGAGATTTCCTAGGAATACCAAGCTTAAGGAAATCCCAGCTGATGGCAGATGGTTATTCTCCATGAATGAAATCAAATTATTATCCATCCCACCGATCAGTAGGCTTGGAGAAAAGGATATTTTCTTATGGCAGGGAATTCCAGTCTCAAACATCACAATGCAGGTAGCCAAGCAACGGATAGGGGGACCTTGACTCAGGTTGATTGGTTTTCTATGGTCTGGAACAAGTTTCTGAGACCTAAACATAGTTTCTTTCTATGGTTGGTCATGCTGAATAAACTCAGTACCATAGATCGGCTTCAATTCCTAAATTACTCACGGATGTGTATTCTTTGCAATCAAAGGGAAGAGACTAGGGATCATATTTTTTTCGAGTGTGTCTACTCCACAGAAATCTGGATGAAGATCCTTAGATTGAATACTGTAGCCCATCTACCGAACAGGCTCTATGAGTTACTATTGGAACTGCCCCACCTATCTGTCTCTAGTTTCAACAGAGCAGATATTCTCATTTCAATAGCTACTTGCTCTTAGGAAATTTGGAAGGAAAGAAACCTACGAAGGTTCCAGCAGAAGACTACACCCCTACCCTCTACTCTAGAACTTATCATAAGAAGCATCAGAGAGCAGCTGATCTCTACTCAGCTGCACTCCAAATGTAGCAGGGGACTAGCTCTCACCTGTAGAGTCTAGTCTCCAACAAGGCAAACAATAGATTAAATCTTCGGAGCAAGTTAGGTACTAACCTTAACCTAGCTGCCTCCTCCTCTCCTCTGATCAATGTTGACCCTTTAGAGGCTGACAAATGAGGAAGAATCGCTCAAAATAGGGAAGCCCCATCTTTCCCGTCCGCACTCCTACAAGACAACCATCCATCGTCAACTTGGCATAGACTCTTCCGTTACGCATTCACTTGGACTTACCGTAGGCATTTTCCCCAAGGTGCGGTAGAAGAAGGAATGCGGGAAGCGCCAGCACCGTCGTCTAACCCGTTCCCCTGGCTTTCCGAATCGGGTAGCTTCTGGGTGGCTTGCCAAAGTTTCGACTTGTTATGCCCTAATTTGGAGTCTCCCTTTTCGCCTATGCGCAGCCAGTTCATGTGTCCGGTTTGGCTTTATTTTGCATTTCTTTGGTTGCGTCAAAACGCACACGTGTGGTGGGTTTGAGAGTTGGGTATTTTTACCATGGTTAAGAGACTTTGTAACATTCTTTTCCATTTATTTAATACATTTTAAATTCTAAAAAAAAAACTTCATAAGAATCATTTTGATCAACTTCCCTATCCACTTGTACTATTGTAGTTTCTGGATTCTCTTGTACAGTGTCAACATTTTCTGCTTGCTCTTAATCTTTATCTGTTGGGACCCGATCTCGAAACATGATCCCAACCGGAGAAACGGAAAACAAAGGAACGTAATGCGGACAAAGTGCGGAAGCAAAACAAAAGAAAAATTGACGAATCGAATCGGAGGGCATAAAGCAGCAGAATCGAATCGGAGAACATAAATCGAAATTATCGAATATCGAAAGAACGGAAACTAATCGGAGCGAAACGGAAAAGCGAATAACAAAAGCAGAAACAAAGTCGAAAGCAAATCGCGTAAGGTCAAAATTTTAATTCCGACATCCGGGTAACGAAAGTTTGAGAACCACGTCACGTTGGAAACCCTAAGACTAAACCGATCTAAAATCTGGTATAAATGTTTTTTTCATATTAATTTTTTTCCAATCTTATTCCAATTCCCCTTTGGACAATTTATCCTAAAAAAAACTTATTTCTTCAAAATCTATCATATCTCATAACTCATCAATTTAATAAAATTCCTATTCTTCCATTTACCATAGGTTCTCACATACAACTTATACACAAACCAGCCCCACCCAATTTCACAAAAATTGGGCAACATAACGGCTTTATTCTAAGAAACCAAAACCTGCAAAGGGTTCAAAATACACTTCTAAATACCAAACCAAATCACAAAAAGTCATCGGACCACCCGTCCGGAATCTCAACACCAACCAACACAAACAAACACAAATCTATACCTAGCACTTCAA